>CM023837.1:5000-112500 GCA_013266295.2 Branchiostoma floridae x Branchiostoma japonicum
AAAACTGAATATGCCATTTTTTCGAATGTTACAAGACTGGTGTATGGCTACATTATTCATTGTCCATTTTCCAAAATGGACCAAGAAAATCGCCTACAGTTTAAATCTAATACAATTTTCATGCCTGACTTCCAAAACACAAAACTCTGGTGGTCCATTTCATCGTTGACTGCAGCAGCTGTGGGAGTGTGTGTCGCTTTGTTTGCTGTTTGTTTGTTTTATTTGGATCTCCATTAGTGTTAGTCTAACAAATCTACACGGGAATTCTACCCCAGAACCACAGTCCTTTTAGTCAATGTTATCAAAGATAACTAACACAAGGCACTTGTCCAAAATGTTCCCTACATTTCACTTAGTTTAGTTGCCGTAAATTCCCAATTAAAGCACGCACTTTTTCAAATTTTCGAAATCCAAAAGATCTGGCAATCACTAAAGTATAAAACAATTGAAAAAAGTTTTTATCTGTACAAAAACTGGTTACCAATACTACTAGTGGAAGGTTCCAAGCTGCATAATTATGAATTCAATGAAATACATCGCATATAGAAGTCATTCATTTGCGCACAATTCCTCAAACAAAGAACAGCATCAATTTCAATTTATCTAGTTCAAAATATGTTCGAGATCAATGGCAAAGGGATGTTGCTTTTTTTTCAGTTTCAGGTCAGATTTGTCTGCCACCAGCTTCGAATAAGGGGTGCGTACTTTAAAAGGCAATTTACGGTATTACGATAAACCAAAGTATCACACTAACCTGTTTGACAAGCTGTCTTCTTTTCTCACGCTTGCTTCCTTCAAAGATGGAATGGGAAATTCCAGCTGCAGAAAGAGACTCCTGTAAAAGATGGAAATGGGAAACATTAATATACTGTAAAAAGGAATGTACGGAATTGCGATAAATCAAAGTATCATACTAACCTGTTTGACAAGCTGTCTTTTCTTGAGCTTGCTTCCTTCAAAGATGTCGAGGGAAAAGATTCCTGTGAACAGGTGGTCCCTTTCTTCTGAGCTCTTGAGTTGGTAACTTCTCATCTGAAGGAGTCACTCCTAGGACCTGTGAAAACACAGTCAGAATCCTTCTAAATTTTAGTGGCATTTCACGTTGCACGCGTTTGAACTTCGCGCTCTCCTAGCTCGCCTGCCGCGATGGCAATGATAATGCTTTGCTCTGACGTCTTCGTTCCGAAGCCGCTTATTTGCATATCGCAGTCCAGTGATCTCCCAGTGGCACTGCCAATATGCAAATAAGTGGGCTCGGAATGGAGACGTCAGAGCAAATCATAAATCAGTTCGACGACTGTCTATTTATCTATATGCTTGCCCTACAACCAGGTATTGCTATAGCAAGGTTTAGAACGAGGACCAACAAGTCCACTTAGCACCGAGTTTCAGGTATGAGAGTTACAAGAGGTCTATAGTTACAATACTACAAACTGTTCAATCTTCAACCTTCAGGGAACCAAACTACATGTGACACATACATACCTGGGATCCATGGTCTCCAACCCCTCTCCGGAGTTCTTGGCGTCGAATGAACAGAAAACTAGTGTGTCCGGATATAAATACCCACCCTTCACCTGCACATCACGTCATGTACGCGTAATCCCACACCTGTAGTACACACCTGTTATTGCACAAACTCAATTATGTACTAATTCGTCACGGTTATGTACGTAGCGCTTTAGTTAACTGACCACTTCCGGCTGACAGCAAACGCGGTTATCTCCAGCCAATGAGCTTGAGACGGCAGAACACAGTCGGGTAAAAAAAAACTTAGTGCGGACAAACTGTGGTTGTAAACACTTCCACGTGAAAGCCAGCGAGGAACTTTATTGTATGCAAGGACCTCCTTATTGTATGCTAGTATTTAAAAAAATTGCTTTTAGATCGTATAAATTTTAAGGATTGTGACTCATGCAGCTGCCTGCATATGGGTGCATCGGCTACAGTTCTATTGAGCTGCGCAAAACTAGAAGTGCTTTCTGCTACCTTTTGCTACCAGGCGCATTGGTTGTTGTCATGGCAACACGTTGTTGACAGCCTGTGCTCTTGGGCTCAGCGTGGGAAAATCTAATTACTGAGCAGCCAATCGCTACAACGGGCTGGGGATACGGAAACTGCTAATCTCCAAGCAGATGTTACAGTGGTAAAATCGTAACAAACCTGCAAAGCAGTACCCAACTGGCCAGACTTCCATTAAATTAGCCCACCGATATTTTTGTTAAATATTTCCAAATGTTCTGATGTTCTTTGCATCAGTTCAGAGTTTAAAATTGTGACATATGAAGCTCTGCTGTTAGTATGTAAATGAATGGGTGTGTGCCCCTCGCTCTTTATTGCCTAGTTGCTAAATAATATTGCTAGGTGATATAATTAATGTTTCAATATGGCTAAGAGGGTGACTGCTTAGTTAGTGCAGTGCCCCTACCCCAAGGGAGAGAGGGTTGGGAAACACACAGGAAAGCTACTATGTGGGAAAATAAAAGGGTAAGAGGACTGAACTTGCTTGGCATTTTTTTGGATGTGTAAATATTAACAGCAGAGCCCTCAGCATGTCTATATGGAACTTGGTGAGTGAGTGAGTGAGTGTGTGTGTGTGTGTGTGTGTGAGTGAGTGAGTGTGTGTGTGTGAGTGAGTGAGTGTGTGTGTGTGTGTGTGTGTGTGCATGTGTGTGTGTGTGTGTGTGTGTGTGTGTGTGTGTGTGTGTGTGAGTGAGTGAGTGAGTGAGTGAGTGTGTGTGTGAGTGAGTGAGTGAGTGAGTGTGTGTGTGTGTGTGCGTGCGTGCGTGTGTGTGTGTGAGTGTGTGTGTGTGTGTGTGAGTGAGTGAGTGAGTGTGTGTGTGTGTGTGTGTGTGAGTGAGTGAGTGAGTGAGTGAGTGAGTGAGTGAGTGAGTGAGTGAGTGAGTGAGTGAGCGAACTGACCAATGCAGCTTTTCCTGGGCTGTGAGCTAATGTGTGAGTGAGTGAGTGAGTGAGTGAGTGAGTGAGTGAGTGAGTGAGTGAGTGAAAAAAGTCAGCTTGGTATTATAAAGAAGTATCAACATCTAAGGTAATCCCAAAACTTTTTACAACGTGCTGCTTAAGTTTCTGTTTTAAATGAACTACAATGAAGGCTTTCACAATTCAGCAGTAAATGTAAGACAGTAGCATTAATTTTTACATAACTGGAAAATCAACCAAAGATTACTTATGCTTTATCTCTGTCAAAAAGAACAAGAATGATATTTATAATGGTAGTAACAGAGAAGACAGACACTATGTACAATATTTACAGGTTCATTGTACCGGGGAAATTCCACTAGCTCTTTTCAACAAGCACAATGAACAGTGGAACACGGCTTAACGTCCCGTCCTAAGGACTGCGACCCTTTACAGTAGCGTGCATGTCGGGTGAGCGACAACAGCCGTCATTTGAACCACCAACCTCTTAGACCAGAGGCAGGGTCGCTAACCACTGACCTGACGTAAGCTACTCGTACTGAGTACCAGCAAGTGTCGGGGCAGGAGGGAAGGGGGGGCTCTGGGGAACTTGCCCTGTGAAGTAGTCAAATAGTTGCGGTGATGAAATTTTAGCGGTGGAATAGTTACCGGTAAAATCACTAGAATTGAGTGACTGCTAACAAATCAAGAATTACAGTAATCCGGTGGCGGCGGCGAATTAGGCCTTCTCCGCACCAAACTGTCTAGAAACAGGAATAGTAGCAACATGACACATGAATCAATTGGATGATTGGTTTACTAGAAATCAAGATCTTTAATCTCACAATAAATTGTCTGGCTGCTGAACCGTATTTACACTTTTTTTTCGACAATTTAATTCTAGTAACTCGAAGACCAACAACAGCGGAATACACTATTTACACATCCTCTCGATCCAGTAACAACAGCTGTACATTATATACACAGCACGTAACCGGAACGTACTGCGCCTGCACGAAACCCCGATTTTTCACGGTTTTCGCGGGATGTTGGGTCAATGTTGCATCAGAATTTTGTCCGTTGCAGACAATATGTTTTCCCACAAAACATTTGAAACTACAGACGGGATGTCACTTTCATATACGCGAATACGACCTTATATGAGACATTCTGCCGATCGAAGTGATATGCACAATACATTACAGGTTTCGCGCAGGCGCAGTACGTTCCGGTTACGTGCTTTTATACACACATCAAGGAAATCGTTTATGTTTCTCACAGACTTTGTCCGGGTACTAAGTTACCAAGTCTCCCAGTATAAACTTTGTCAGGGTACTAAGTTACCAAGTCTCCCAGTATAAACTTTGTCAGGGTCCAAAGTTACCAATTCTCCCAGTAAAAAAGTTGCAAAGTTTATCAGCATCAAAAAATGAAGTTTCCGAGTAAGTATTAGTTATAATATTTCTAATATCTACAAGTTCCAATTGCAAATTTCCCCAATATCTACAAGTTACATATGTCTCCCCAGTACCTATTATTTACAAACACCCCCGGTATCTATTAGTGACAAGTTTCCCCGGTATCTAATATTTCCTTTTTCTTTTCCTTTTCTTTATTTCTGAACTATGTTCAATAGTCTTTGCCATACATTGTACCGTGTACAACTGTCGTGCAATAAAGTTCTTCTACTTCTTGCATCGATGTACAAAAAAAGCATTTTCCGTGAAAAATGACGGTCTCCATACGAAGTAACCTTTTCTTTGTTTTTCTGGTGGGAATGGCGATGGAAGCGTCGGGAGTCTCAGCCGGTGGGAATTGCGATGGAAGCGTCGGGAGCGTGCGGTCCTGTCGACTGTTCTGCTGCTGTAAGCCTCCTGCAGGTACACATGGGTGGTTAGCAAACAGCTCTAGTTAGTTATACCCAAGCTAGTCCGGGTGGGCGCTTACTCATACATGTGTGCTACAACATTTAAGAAGTGTCTGTATGTTTGATTGAAATGAAATTGATTGTGTCATTACAAAATGTCTCCTAACCGGACTCAGAGCGTCTTTTCTTATTTGCAAATGTGCCGTACTTGGTGGGGTATGGAATGATGCAGAAGAAAGCTGGGGGACAAACGAAAGTATCCAATGTCGGATACAGGATAAGCCTTGATTTTAACTGTTTCTTATTAGGAGTTATCGTACTGAGGGCGAACCAGAGGGCGTTATTGGGAGTTATCGCACTGAGGGGGAGACAGAGGGTGTTATTGGGAGTTATCGTTCTGAGGGTGAACCAGAGGGCATTATTGGGGGTTATCGTACTGAGGGTGAAACAGAGGGTGTTATTGGGAGTTATCGTACTGATGGGGAGACAGAGGGTGTTATTGGGAGTTATCGTACTGAGGGGGAGACATGGGGGTGTTTTTGGGAGTTACCATACTGTGGGGGAGACAGAGGGCGTTATTGGGAGTTATCGTACTGAGGGTGAAACAGAGGGTGTTATTGGGAGTTATCGTACTGAGGGTAAAACAGAGGGTGTTATTGGGGGTTATCGTACTGAGGGTGAACCAGAGGGCGTTATTGGGAGTTATCGTACTGATGGGGAGACAGAGGGTGTTATTGGGAGTTATCATACTGAGGGTGAACCAGAGGGCATTATTGGGGGTTATCGTACTGAGGGTGAAACAGAGGATGTTATTGGGGGTTACCGTACTGAGGGTGAAACAGAGGGTGTTATTGGGAGTTATCGTACTGATGGGGAGACAGAGGGTGTTATTGGGAGTTATCGTACTGAGGGTGAAACAGAGGGTGTTATTGGGAGTTATCGTACTGATGGGGAGACAGAGGGCGTTATTGGGAGTTATCGTACTGAGGGGGAGACAGAGGGCGTTATTGGGAGTTATCGTACTGAGGGTGAAACAGAGGGTGTTATTGGGAGTTATCATACTGAGGGGGAGACAGAGGGTGTTATTGGGAGTTATCGTACTGAGGGGGAGACAGAGGGTGTTATTGGGAGTTATTGTACTGAGGGTGAACCAGAGGGAGTTATTGGGAGTTATCGTACTGAGGGGGAGACAGAGGGCGTTATTGGGAGTTATCGTACTGAGGGGGAGACAGAGGGTGTTATTGGGAGTTATCGTACTGAGGGTGAAACAGAGGGTGTTATTGGGAGTTATCGTACTGAGGGGGAGACAGAGGGTGTTATTGGGAGTTATCGTACTGAGGGGGAGACAGAGGGTGGCATTGGGAGTTATCGTACTGAGGGGGAGACAGAGGGTGGCATTGGGAGTTATCGTACTGAGGGGGAGACAGAGGGTGTTATTGGGAGTTATCGTACTGAGGGGGAGACAGGGTGTTATTGGGAGTTATCGTACTGAGGGGGAGACAGAGGGTGGCATTGGGAGTTATCGTACTGAGGGGGAGACAGAGGGTGTTATTGGGAGTTATCGTACTGAGGGGGAGACAGAAGGTGGCATTGGGAGTTATCGTACTGAGGGGGGGACAGAGGGTGTTATTGGGAGTTATCATACTGAGGGGGAGATGTGGGGGCATACATTTAATGATGGGTTATGCTTTTTCATATACAATGACAGTAGATGCGACTTTTAAGCTTATATTCACACAGAAACACACGCGCATACACACATTACAAACAGGCATACACACATATAAACACACATACACATGTACACATAAACGCACACACATATACACATAAACACGCGCGCGCACACGGAAACACAGACACTAACACGCACATTCACATACAGGGACACGCACACACATGCACACAAACACGCACGCACACACACACACACACACACACACACAAACACTCACCCACGCACACACACGCACACACACGCACACGCACACACCGCGTACCTGTCGAGGCGTGCGGAGTGCACAGGTTTTCTGGCCACGAAGCTGGAGACCTGTTGCCTGCCCCGGCTGACCGTGGCCTGTCTGGCGGCGCGGAGGTACAGTCTGGGCGGCGGCTGGTGCAGGGCGCGTCGCCCGACGTTGGGAATGCTCCAGTGGTGAGAGATGCCCTGGCGGACGGCGGGGCTCAGCTTGGTGTGCAGGTGCCTGTGCAGCGGGTCCGCCGGGTAGATGAGCGTCACCCTCCCGTCCGGACCGACCCTGGCGATGGGGCGGCCGGGCACACCGCGCTGCGGGGATGGAGGGGGCGGCGGGAAAGACACAGTCGTGCCGGGGAGACCGTCCGGCTTTCTCCGGAACCCCTGGTGCGGCCCCAGATCCAGACTTCGGGCCGGGAAAGGCTTAGGGTGCACCCAGCCTGGTGGGTTCGGATTTACCGGCACGGGAGAGTAGCTCTTCAGCGGCGCCCTCCGCCTCTGCCCGTAAAGAGTCATGTCTTCCGCTGCTCGGTTCGGCTCAGGACTGAAGTCATCGGGAACAAACATCGGGTTGGTCGCCCGTTTGGGGCCCGCTAGAGTTAGAAAGCCAAGTTTACCGTCAACATCTGTCAGGAGGCTTCGTTCAGAATATCAGGGTGGGCGCGGGACCACACAGTTTACACTATAAGCACCTCAGGGCGGCAGTATCCAGGCAGCCACGGGCAGGTCTGTGTGCTCAGTAACGCGACACTATTGTAGTGGACCGATTTTCGGTAGCAATATAAGCAGCCATTCAGTCCTTTCACAGAGGAGTGGAGTTGGGTTACGGGTGCCGAAAGGCCCCGGGTCGTCTAACCTGCCGTCTAGCTCACCTGTCGTCTGTCTCACCTGTCGTCTATCTCACCTGTCGTCTATCTCACCTATCAGACAGCTTGTGGCTGAATCGCAAAATGTCATAACAACTTGCTGACCTAAGGTTTGCTAGAAGACAAGCTAAGCCTTTTCTTCCAACTCCAACATTGTAAAATGAAATGGGACTTGAGTAAACGTATAATTTTACGGCAGACAAGAAACATCTTGCCATTTTCAGTGTTTTTTAAAAACTTTAAACCAGCAATTTGTACACGTTTACACGATTAACACAAACGAAACGGTCAATCTCATTACCAATGTTTCGGACGAAATCTAGACTGGATTCTTCCGAACATTAACAGACTAGACCTACTAGTTTTTACATGTTATTTATTTAGTCTAGTCTGGGTGGTTGTTCTTCTAAGGCACATTGCAATCTGTTGGCTTCATGTACAACGTTTAGGTTTATCATTTTTTATCATAGCCAACCATGTCTGATGTTGAGTTTATAGAGGCAACCATGTATAACTTACAGTCAAGCAAACATGACCAACAAAACCATTGTGTATGGCCAACAAGTTTATTTAACTTTGTCAACATGAAAGTTAGTCCTGTTCTTACAGGCAGATCTGCCCTGAGTGGAAGCAGGTGAGGGTAGGTGTACACCTGGTCACAGGTGATTGTAGGTGTACACCTGGTCACAGGTGAGCATAGGTGCACGCCTTGTCACAGGTGATTGTAGGTGTACACCTGGTCACAGGTGATCGAAGGTGCACACCTGGTCACAGGTGAGGGTAGGTGCACACCTGGTCACAGGTGATTGTAGGTGTACACCTGGTCACAGGTAAGCATAGGTGCACACCTGGTCACAGGTGATTGTAGGTGTACACCTGGTCACAGGTGAGCATAGGTGCACACCTGGTCACAGGTGTTTGTAGGTGTACACCTGGTCACAGGTGAGCATAGGTGCACACCTGGTCACAGGTGATTGTAGGTGCACACCTGGTCACAGGTGATTGTAGGTGCACACCTGGTCACAAGTGAGTGAAGGTGCACACCTGGTCACAGGTGAGCATAGGTGCACACCTGGTCACAGGTGATTGTAGGTGCACACCTGGTCACAGGTGAGCATAGGTGCACACCTGGTCACAGGTGAGCATAGGTGCACACCTGGTCACAGGTGATTGTAGGTGCACACCTGGTCACAGGTGAGTGAAGGTGCACACCTGGTCACAGGTGAGTGAAGGTGCACACCTGGTCACATGCTCCCACCTGGTTTGGTCACCTGGTTTCAGCTGGTTCCAATGCAACATGTTCTTTCCTCACACACCCCAGAACTGAAGATGCCGTTTCCACGGCTTGGTTTGTAGCTAAGCAGGGGGCAAATTTACCTTGAGGATCAGGGTGACAAGGAGATATACGTGCTTAAATCAAGTTTATTTATTATTATAGTAGGACTTGCCCATGGAGGCTGTTTTCCTGCATGTCTTGTAAGCAGCATGATTGACTTTAGAAAACTTTTCCCGCCTCAGCAGAAATGTGACTCATAAATAAACATGATTAGGGGAGGTCGAGTGAGCTGCTGTTGGTCACTGCTGCCAGAGTCTTTCTAATACTCAACATTGGTGTCTTTACTCTCAATATTACTCAGGTAAAATAGTGATATTTTCTCAATTGTTGAACTTACTTCAGACAGGAATACATGTCAAATATGCTGTCCTTGACCAAACAAAAAAGAAACCGTCTCTCTTCACTAACAAGAGCTCACAATGGAGAAGTCTAACACAGCTACTTTTTAAAACCATCCACAGAAGAAGTAGTAAAAAAAATCGTTTTTCTTCTTCGATCATGTTTCCTGGCTGCCAATAATGGGCTTCACTTGTGCACAGATCTCCAGGAAAATCCCATATTTGGGCACAGATCTCCAGGAAAATCCCATATTTGGCTGTTTTTCCTGGAATCCACTGGAAAGCTTGGTTAGAGGACCCCATATTTGGCAGGCAGAAGATGATTTGTTCTAGAATACCGGCCATGAGCAGAAGTGCTGCTCTAGAATACATGTCTGTTTTTAAAAAAACTGTCATATGCAAGTGTCAAGGAAAACAGCATGTAGACCCTCTTCAAAATATTAAACAGGCTTCTTTTTGGTTACTAGTAATGTTCAGGCAGACTGGACCCTTCGGCATGAGTACCTTTTATTGATTACATGACCATTAGTTGTACAAAGTCAACATCTTATGTCTAGCCTACAAGTTTCTTTCAAATAAAGATGGGGCAAATCAAGGCCTCTGCCCAGTTCCAAACTGATGTTCCTTTCCAGCACTGAACCAGATCGCACCACCCCTCGGACACATGGATGGCATGGCCTAAAGGAAACACTAACGTTTGTTTTTACTGGTGAGGGGCAGGCCAGGAAAGATCAAAGAGGGAGTAATGGGAAAAAATATGCACTCAGGACCAGGAACAAAATTTGCACCATTGATTTGAAAAAAAGATGCTATTTGCACGGAAAATCTGCCACCAACCCTCCCTCCCAACCATTCCTGGATGGTCCCTTATTAACACTAACCCTCCCCTTCCAACCATTCATGGCCGGTCCCTTGTTAACACTAACCCTCCCCTGCCGACCATTCCTGACCGGTCCCTTATTCCACCAACCCTCCCCTCCCGATCATTCCTGGTCGGTCCCTTATTGCACCTTGTTAAAGCGATGCACGGTTTACTGCCAGCTAAGGTCAAAGGTCATCTTCAATTCTTATTCCCAAAAGACTGAAGGTGGTGTCACTTTCCCTTCCCTCACAAGGTGGTGTCACTTTCACTTTTCTCACGTTGCAGGGCATTCTGGGACTTTAGATGTCCATCTCAAACTGGGGTTCATCCGCATCTAAAGGGAAAATCAACAGGTGCAAATTAAGTGACAGGCAGACTGAAAAACATCAATACATCATCAGGAGTTGTTTGTGTTTACCTACATGTGCTGTGTCTGGTCAACGTTATGTTGTTGTTGACTCATCGTGAGGCTGTTTATGTTGTTGTTTACTCACCATGAGGTTATGTTGTTGTTTACTCAGTGTGAGGTTATGTTGTTGTTTACTCACGTGAGGTTATGTTGTTGTTTTCTCACCGTGAGCTTATGTTGTTGTTTACTGAGGTTAAGTTGTTGTTTACTCACTGTGAGGTTATGTTGTTGTTTACTGAGGTTATGTTGTTGTTTACTCACTGTGAGGTTATGTTGTTGTTTACTGAGGTTAAGTTGTTGTTTACTCACTGTGAGGTTATGTTGTTGTTTACTCACTGTGAGGTTACGTTGTTGTTTACTCACTGTGAGGTTATGTTGTTGTTTACTGAGGTTATGTTGTTTACTGTGAGGTTGTTTATGTGTTGTTGTTTACTCACTGTGAGGTTACGTTGTTGTTTACTCACTGTGAGGTTATGTTGTTGTTTACTCACTGTTAGGTTATGTTGTTGTTTACTGAGGTTATGTTGTTGTTTACTGTGAGGTTGTTTATGTGTTGTTGTTTACTCACCGTGAGGCTTGTCATGGTTGTTTTCTCCGTTCACTTGGTTTCGCTTCGCAGTCTGTTCGGCATCGGCAGGGCTTGTCACACCGGGAATCTTGGGAAGGTTGCGGGGCGGAGTTTTGGCATGGGGAGAATTTCGCATCTGCATCAGGAAGGCGCGGTCATAGATGATGCGGGTACCTGGGGGGGGGGGCAGTAGAGTTATTGTCAAAAACTCACTAAGACTAACATTATATCAATCTGCCTATATCTGCATCAGGACAGGCAAAGTCATAAATGATGGCTGGAATCTTTAAACATATGGGATCATCCTGTCAACATGGACACCACTTGTATTGTGTCTTCACGCCCACCACCAGGTGGGTGGGGCAAATCAGCACGTCGGCAGAACGTACTGCGCCTGCGCAAAACTTGGATTTTCGCTGGATTTTTGGTCAACGTTGCATCAGAACTTTGCCTGTTGCAGACCATATCTTTTTCTACACAACATTTGAAAACTACAGACGGGATGTCACCCTTATATACACGAATTCAACCTTATATGAGACATTCTGCCAAAGTGCTATGCACAATACATTATGGGTTTCGCACAGGCGCAGTACGTTCTGCCGACGTCCTGGGCAATTCAAACTGAGACATTTGCCAGCAGAATCTACATGTAATTAACCAGCAAATGTCTCAGTTTTTGCTACAAACGTCTCATTTCTCCCGTCCACAGACTGCTGCCAGTGGCCATAAAACAAAATGTCTTAAAAAGGGGCAATCCAAACTGCCACATTTTTCCAAATGTCTCAATTTCTTGTTGGTAGTGATAGTATGCATGTTCACAGTTGTCACAGGCTCAGGATATTCCCACCTCCTTCTTACATTTTTGGGCCATTTACTACTAGTTACGTGTAAAATATTGTGCAAGACTTTATTTTACATACTACATCTACGTGTACCGGAAAAACGTGTAGCCAAGAGCTGTCAAAATTGCCTCCTTTTTACATTTTTGGGCCAACTGTTTCCATGTAAAATATTATGTAGATCTGAAAAATTTTACGTGCTACCGGTCAGAACAAGCTTACGTTGGCTGCCTGCGAAAATTGCCTCTCCAGATAGAGATACTTTTGTGTTAGACCTTCAAAATTATCATTAAAGTTCATGTGCCGGCATTTACCCTGTGGAATACAGCGTTGCATGGACAATGTTTTTCCTCCACCATCACCATGTTGTTACCGCCAGCCAAAAAAAGGAATTGAGCAATATATGCAAATCTTCCATGATGTCATCGCATTACGCATTTCTGATTGGCTGTACTACAGGGCGATAATTTGTGAAGTGGGAATTTCCTGAGCTGGCAACAACAAGTTGAACAACGCACACGTTTCTACTTACAACAACATAAAAATATTGTACTTCATTGCTTATTTCTGCCCTTTGGCGTAACATACCAGCTTCGCAGGCACGCTGCGCGGCGGCAGCTGGCTACATTACACTGAACGACCTGTTACACCCAATCTTTGCACATCTAACTGCAGGAGTTGTAGTGCTTTCTAGTGATGATGCACAAGTTCCACTTTACGATAACGGGAGGGGTCCTAATTCCAACCTATGTTCCATGCAAATGCACATACAGTGTACCTTTGGTAATAGTTTGTCTGACCAAAAATCCGCGCAACATGAGTTTTAATATTGACAGAAAAAGGTTACAACGATTAAAGCTGCACAGCTGTGTATTTCACTTCAGTGCGGCACCTTGCACGGTTTTTGCACCCAAGCGTAATGGTTCGCGAAACTTACGGCAGGTTTTTGGTCATTTTGCCGCTGGAACATTCTATCGCAATAGGGGCGCCCTAATTCCGACCTAGTAAAACACAGGGCGATCTGTGGAGAGAGTTGAGCTATTTAAGATACACACTTATTTACTAAAACAATCTACAACTGTTTTTCTGTCCCAAATAAGTCCTCTTTTTACCATTACGCAACTTGCTCCAAAGCGGCTGTTTCAAATCTAAACTATCGTGGCCGAGTTTGCTCGTCAACCCCCAAACAAGCGTCGAATTCAAACAGATTTTTCACTCGTCTGTTGTCGGAGCGTCCGAACTGGAAAAATGTTGTGAGCTTACCGTTATCAACACAAAAACTTTGTCCATTCCTGTGGGTATTTATAGACACATGCACCCATGCATAACGCCGCAACAATGTTTCCAACTAGTCCGGAATTAGGGGTAGGTCGGAATTAGGGCACCCCCCGTTAGTGTTTGGAAAATACAAGTTTTTGAACACCTCAATTCTTGGTTGATAACTCTGATATCCTGGGCTGGTATAAAATACTTAGTAGTTTGTACGTCCACCAGTTTATTAGTCATTTTGTACATCATGCGTAGTCTGGACATTTTTCGTCTGTCGTCCATTGACACTCACTGTACTAGTAGGTTTGTTTTCAACGAATTTACCTGAATTTACCTGAACTGCAGAGATGTTGAAACAATATTTATGGTATTAACGGTATAATAACTGCAATTAGCCACTATCCACAAGAGTGACTGCAGTAGTCAGGACAAACAAGTGTACAAGTCCGACAACCTGACCTATATAAACCCTGTCAGTAATAAACAAGCTTTCATCTCAAAATATCATCTTTACATCAGGGGGGATCGATGAAAATGAATTTATGATCGACCTAAACACACACATTTTGGGCCCAACTGTATTTAGGCCGCACACTTTTAGAGTCTACACACGGAGTAACTCAGGATCGAGGCCTTCAGCTGAACAAGAACCGAAGTTATTCCAGCTGCCCCCCTCCCCCTCTACATGCCCCCCTCCCACCCCTCTACGTCATACCAACATGGCGACACATTACATCATTTATTTTACTCCCAGAGAAAAGAAACGGTTTTCCGTGGCTGCCCGCCCCGTTGTTGCTGGCTGCACCAGAGGCGTTAGTGTCGGGCTAGTTGGGTCTGGTTCGCGGGGAGACGGCGTGAAAGTCGCCTGGAGGTCGTGAACCCATTGCGCAGTCATCAAAACAAAGTCACATGGCCACAGGACGTCCACGTCATGAGAAACAACTAAAATATGGGAAGGTCTTACTGGGGAAGTCTGAACGTACACTTCAAACTGGAGTCCTGTTCAACATGACGGGACGACACAGACAAATAAACAACAATAAACAAACCTCCTGGTGTGGTGGAGAAGATGGTTCCTCCCGGAGTCGTGCCGTAGTCGAGAGGCAAGTCGCTCGGGTCACTGATGAGGATCCTGCGCGTCGGGATTTCGTGCGGGTTGCTCAGCTTTCGTGGCGCCGACATCTTCCTGGGAGTCTTAGGGACCGTTTAGGGCGAAAAAACAACCGAGCGGGGGGACTGAAAGGGGCTGCAAAGGGCCGAACTCACTGCATACACGGTAACAGCTTTGGTGCCGTCCCCACCACCTTCCACCATTACAAGCCAAGTCACGAGACTTGCCGAGCACCACCGAACATGCCTTCGGCAATTGTCGGCAAACAACCGGAAAGGACCGACTGCGATCGTAGAAAGTAGTAGTGCAAATGCAGCTGAAATAATATTTTAGAGGTGGATATACCACAAGAAATATAGATCAGGCCAAATGTTTTACAGCAATTTTTCTTTCTTGTCGGATGATAAAGATAGACATGCAAATAATGATGATGATTATTATGCAAACACATACCGACCGTTTATACGGTAACGCCCAAATAGACGTGTAACGTTACATATCGGTGTATTATCGCCCTGTATATCACAGGGGCAGACGTGTAACGTTACATATCAGCGTATTATCGCCCTGTATATCACAGGGGCAGACGTGTAACGTTATATATCAGTGTATTATCGCCAAGTATATCACAGGGGCAGACGTGTAACGTTACATATCAGTGTATTATCGCCCTGTATATCACAGGGGCAGACGTGTAACGTTACATATCAGTGTATTATCGCCCTGTAGGCACCACAGGGACATGCCAAAGTACTGAGATCCCTCTCAGTGTCCCCTGGTAACCATGGTAACTGTGTAACATAACAGCCGGGACAGGCAGAAGACAGCCTCCTAACTGGTAACCATGGTTACTGAGTACAGCCGGGACAGGCAGAAGACAGCACCGTACCTGGTAACCATGGTAACTGTGTACAGCCGGGACAGGCAGAAGACAGCCTCCTAACTGGTAACCATGGTAACTGTGTAACATAACAGCCGGGACAGGCAGGGGAATAATCTCCAAGCAGATGTTTGGAGACAAAATCGTTACGTTTTCCCATAGCTCAGTACCCATGTACCCATAGCTGGCTGCTTCTGTCTGTTTGTGACAGAAACGGGAAGCTCGACTTCTGCTTGATGGGAATCGCAGAAGGCAGCCACGATCCGAAACGTGCAGTACCAAAGCTTCCCGGGAGGAGCCGCTGTTACCCGGTGCACGAGGCAGCTCAACTCACCGACTTCCGTACAGAGAAGGTTTACACAAGATGATCTGGTCTGTTCGGACTGGGATGTATATACGCCCTTTCTGTCATGTGATGTGGACTTTAAGAATCCATTGATTATAAACCTCCCAGCCTTGAAAAACACTGCCTGGGACAATCATGGATCGGTAGTGCTTTCTTTCATTTTTTTTACTTCAATTTTCACCTCAAAACAAGGCTCATACGAACTACTCTCCAAGCAGAGGTTTGGGTTTTGGGCTTATTTTTGGCGTGTTTTTAGGCTTTTTATCGGGCTTTCTTTTTTCACTGAAATTTTGTTTGGGCGGAAACAAAATTTCAGTGAAAAAAGAAAGCCCGATAAAAAAAGCCTAAAAACACGCCAAAAATAAGCCCAAAACCCAAACCTCTGCTTGGAGAGTACATACGAACCACTTACACATGTTTTGGGTTACATCAAGAAACTATGAAGACAGCTGTTTGTTTACCTTAGACTTAAAAAGTTTAAAGTTGTACCCATTTGGGAAGCATTCACAAGGAAGCGCTAGCTTCTTCCATAGTGACGTAGTTCTAGGAAAGAAGCTTTCAGCGTGGAACTTTCTCCTGAGAGATGGAGTATGGGGGAAGAAAGGGTGATTTGCTTCCGTAGTAGTAGCAAAACGTGTCCTGGCCGAGAAAGTTCGAAGTGGAGGCAAAAGCGAATGAAATTCCACGGAGAATTTGCCATGAAAATTACGATAGAGTAACGCCTGGCGAATTGCAACATCACGCCTTTGTGAAAGGGGCTGCAAGGAGGCGTACAGGTCACTCCCAACAAAATTTGTAGTCGGTATTGGACTCTGTCTAGACTGCTAAGGGAGCTCTGGGCAGCTCCAGCCCAGATCACAGTGACAGCAATATTTCATTTTCGGTCTTATCTAGCTGTTGTATAAATACAGCTTGACTGTATACGTATTTATACCACTGTTGAGTGAAACAATAAGAAGGTTGTGGTTCATTGGACATGCTACAGAAGTAAGCACGAAATCATACATCAGCTACTATTGTGGGAACCCACACACGCGAAAAGAAGTCAATGCCGTCCAACAAGAAACTACATTAGTCAATTGATGGACGACACCAAGCTGGACGGAAGAAACCTGATGGTAGAAATGATGGATAGGAAGAGATGGAGAACAGTCATTGGAGCCGGGGGAATCTCGACTTTCAAAGTTTCATTCACGTCACGTTCCGTCTTCCTGTTGACGTTTTCTCGGACTGATTAGATCTGCCGAGAATCCTGGACTTCTTAGAGCGGCGGGGGGGGGGGGGTCGGCCGCTGTTACGCAAACCATTGACGTCTCTCTGCGTGAGATCTCAGACCATTGGGACGTCTCTCTGCGTGAGATCTCAGACCATTGGGACGTCTCTGCGTGAGATCTCAGACCATTCTCGGCGCGAGATCTCAGACCATTGGGACGTCTCTCTGCGCGAGATCTCAGACCATTGGGACGTCTCTCTGCGTGAGATCTCAGATCATTGGGAAGTCTCTCTGCGTGAGATCTCAGACCATTGGGACGTCTCTCTGCGTGAGATCTCAGACCATTGGGACGTCTCTCTGCGTGAGATCTCAGATCATTGGGACGTCTCTCTGCGTGAGATCTCAGACCATTGGGACGTCTCTGGGCGCGGAGATCAGCTGCTCATTGACGCGCTCCAGCCAGAATTACCCGGTGTAATATCACAGATAAGATCCTAGAACTGCGCCGGGAAGCCTCTCCACCTTCCCTTCATGCTGCCTGCTCACGGCCCAGCTATACTTGCTAAAGAAACTCGTACACAACGGCCCGTTCCTACACACAGAATATAACCATTCGCCAGGTTTGCATACACCATTTCAAGCTGCCCATCACTCAAGATCGACTCCTTTGTGATTTGACGAATAGTTTGGGGTTTCGCTTTTCTGACACTAATGTAGAAATCGGTCCGTCATTTGAGTCAAGCTTGGAGCCTGCAAGTGCCGTGAACAGGGAATGGAATGCGCTGACTAGGCAGTAAGCAGCGCGAGATTAGGTCCATATAGGACCACAGACAAACGGAGTGGTCATATATGCCGAATGTTATTCTACTTTTCATGTATGATCATTCGTCTATAAGTCTGTATTTATGCTTGTATTCATGAATCATGTAAAACCCGCGGTCGTAAAGCAGGTTAACCTTGATCTTGTGAAATGAGTGAATAGACATTGCCACCACCCCACGCGTGTCGACAGCTTTTGAAAGGTGCGTAATACCGGCACGTACCACAGGAAAGTCCCCTTCCAGCCATTCTCCTGATCTCCTGATGATGAACTACTGCATTCAGTAGAGACTGTGGCTTTATTAGGCAACAGTATTGGCGTTGGAACAGCGCAAACAGCAGAAAGTGAGCTCTGAGCACCGATGTGAAGGTTTGTAGTGACATAAGTCTGGGAGACCATGTCCACCCATCACAGCAGCGCCGCTATCTCACCGCTGCACCTGGCAAATCAAACGCGCTCCGCCTTACAACATTCTGGGAAAGAAGCTCCCGTTGATTTGTAAGTCATGGCGATGCGATGGATATAATTGGCGGAGCGAAAGGAGAGCTTACACAGGAGGTGCGGAGGCGGAGGAGTAATGGGCAGATCTGCGACGTCGCGTTGGATCAGGGTTCATCTTCGTGCAAATACATTTGTTACATTAGCTGTTTTCTATGGGGCATTTTAATGGGCACAGCTGGTAAGTATTCACGGCAATGACATGTTAATGCCGGTAAGCAGCATAACTGTCAGCTCAAGGCGGTTGGATACGGTTGCCATGACTACATCCAATCACAACAGAGAAGCTGCCAGTAGTTTTTGTCAGACGATAATACGATAATGGAGGCAGCCCGGCGTTCAAACAGTCAGTCCTGAACACACGCCTGGAGAAACCAGGACATGCTCTAAATCAGATCAGACCTGACATGCTTCATAATCTATTCACGTTTTACACAGGGAACTGAGCAATAAATAGAGACTTAAACCTACCTTTAGCTCCGAGTTTGGGTCGGATTTGGGCCTGCAGGACGTTTGATCGACGTTGGTGTTGTTGATTGTTATGAGTAAAACAGATGATAAGAATACAAGAAGATTTAGAACACTAACAAAACTATACCTAAACATCAGAAAAATAAGACTGGACACCAAACGAACGTCTTCCCCAAAGTACATGTATCTATCTATATTGGAACTGCATTCAGTTTTCCAATGCTTCACTCTGTTAGAGTAGAGCATGTGAGTGACTTTGAGCCTTGTGAATGACTATTACAGTATGCGAGTGACTATATATATATATATATATATATATATATATATATATATATATATATATATATATATATATATATATATATATATATATATATATAAATTGCGAGTGACTATTAGAGCTTGTGAATGACTAAGCAACTAAGGATTTCGTTTCACTAAAATACTGGACATAAAACCATGTGTCGGCTGATGTGTCGGCCGAAGAACTGTTATCCCAAAGGAACAACGCAGGAGCAGGAAGGAAATATCACACCAGTTACATCTTTGATCACCAGACTGTTTGGCCTTGAAAAACGTCATTTCTTGAATCCGCGGAGGCCTTGTTTACGAATAAAACATATTCTTGTAAATCCAAATACTGCTCGGGTGAAACCCCCTATGCACGGCCTTGTTCTGATAATTGTGACTGTACAGGCTCTGCGCACCTCCCGTTCATTCTGACCACTGGGCCTGCGCGCGTCATCAGCCGAGCTGGCCACTGCTGGGCCGTGTTTGCCGTGACGTATCCGTGCGCAAGTCTTGAAACAGCCGTGACGTATCCGTGCGCAAGTCTGCAAACATCCCCGCCGCCGCCTCAGCAGCAACAGCTTCCGCCCTGTCACTGCAGTCGCGCCTCAACCTGTTGCAACCTGCTCGTATTGTGAGCCGGGCTATTTCCTGTGAGAAAACCGATTTTATCCCGCCGGATTGCTGCCGACACGCTTCGGGACCACCGCCGCCCTGCTGCCGACACACTTCGGGACCGCCGCCGCCCTGCTGCCGACACACTTCGGGACCGCCGCCCTGCTGCCGACACTCTTCGGGACCGCCACCGCCCTGCTGCCGACACACTTCGGGACCGCCGCCGCCCTGCTGCCGACACGCTTCGGGACCGCCGCCGCCCTGCTGCCGACACGCTTCGGGACCGCCGCCCTGCTGCCGACACGCTTCGGGACCGCCGCCGCCCTGCTGCCGACACGCTTCGGGACCGCCGCCGCCCTGCTGCCGACACACTTCGGGACCCGTGACCGTCGCCCAACACTATAAGGATAAACATTTTAGCCATTGACTTGAAACTGTGGCAAAGGCCCGAACAGCAGCCTCCAAACTTCAATATTGTGAACAGTTCGATATTAACTCAGGCAGTGAAGTTTGACTTCCTCCACCGTTTCGTGGCCAGACTTGTGAGAGAGAAATGAATGTCTCCAACGTTACGAACGGGACGGAGGTCCACGCCATGCGTTTCTACATGCACGGATCCGTCATCACGGCTCTCTTCATCTTCGTCTACTGCCTGGTCTTCTCGCTGAACGTGGTGGGGAACGCCGTGGTGTGCTGGGTCATCACCACGACGCCGCGGCTCCACACGGCAACCAACTACTTCATACTCAACCTGGCGGTGGCAGACCTCCTGGTGGCCGTCTTCTGCATACCGGTCACACTGGTGGAACACATTCTGTTCGGTAGGGCCATGCACCTTCGCACTAGTGGAACACGCTCTGTGTCCCATGCACCTTCACACTAGTGGAGCACATTCTGTGTCCCATGCACCTTCGCACTAGTGGAACACATTCTGTGTCCCCGGTGCACCTTCACACTAGTGGAACACATTCTGTGTTCCATGCACCTTCACACTAGTGGAGCACATTCTGTGTCCCATGCACCTTCACACTAGTGGAGCACATTCTGCGTCCCATGCACCTTCACACTAGTGGAACACATTCTGTGTCCCATGCACCTTCGCACTAGTGGAGCACATTCTGTGTCCCCGGTGCACCTTCACACTAGTGGAACACATTCTGTGTTCCATGCACCTTCACACTAGTGGAGCACATTCTGTGTCCCATGCACCTTCACACTAGTGGAGCACATTCTGCGTCCCATGCACCTTCACACTAGTGGAGCACATTCTGTGTCCCATGCACCTTCACACTAGTGGAACACATTCTGTGTCCCATGCACTTTCGCACTAGTGAAACACATTCTGTGTCCCGTGCACCTTCACACTAGTGGAGCACATTCTGTGTCCCATGCACCTTCACACTAGTGGAACACATTCTGTGTCCCATGCACTTTCGCACTAGTGAAACACATTCTGTGTACCGTGCACCTTCACACTAGTGGAGCACATTCTGTGTCCCATGCACCTTCACACTAGTGGAACACATTCTGTGTCCCATGCACTTTCGCACTAGTAAAACACATTCTGTGTCCCGTGCACCTTCACACTAGTGGAGCACATTCTGTGTCCCATGCACCTTCACACTAGTGGAGCACATTCTGTGTCCCATGCACCTTCGCACTAGTTAGTGGAACACATTCTGTGTCCCATGCACCTTCAAACTAGTGAAGCACATTCTGTGTCCCATGCACCTTCACACTAGTGGAACACATTCTGTGTCCCATGCACTTTTGCACTAGTAAAACACATTCTGTGTCCCATGCACTTTCGCACTAGTGGAACACATTCTGTGTCCCGTGCACCTTCACACTAGTGGAGCACATTCTGTGTCCCATGCACATTCACACTAGTGGAGCACATTGTGTGTCCCATGCACATTCACACTAGTGGAGCACATTCTGTGTCCCATGCACCTTCAAACTAGTGAAGCACATTCTGTGTCCCATGCACCTTCACACTAGTGGAACACATTCTGTGTCCCATGCACTTTCGCACTAGTAAAACACATTCTGTGTCCCGTGCACCTTCACACTAGTGGAGCACATTCTGTGTCCCATGCACCTTCACACTAGTGGAGCACATTCTGTGTCCCATGCACCTTCGCACTAGTTAGTGGAACACATTCTGTGTCCCATGCACCTTCAAACTAGTGAAGCACATTCTGTGTCCCATGCACCTTCACACTAGTGGAACACATTCTGTGTCCCATGCACTTTTGCACTAGTAAAACACATTCTGTGTCCCATGCACTTTCGCACTAGTGGAACACATTCTGTGTCCCGTGCACCTTCACACTAGTGGAGCACATTCTGTGTCCCATGCACATTCACACTAGTGGAGCACATTGTGTGTCCCATGCACATTCACACTAGTGGAGCACATTCTGTGTCCCATGCACCTTCAAACTAGTGAAGCACATTCTGTGTCCCATGCACCTTCACACTAGTGGAGCACATTCTGTGTCCCATGCACCTTCGCACTAGTTAGTGGAACACATTCTGTGTCCCATGCACCTTCAAACTAGTGAAGCACATTCTGTGTCCCATGCACCTTCACACTAGTGGAGCACATTCTGTGTCCCATGCACCTTCACACTAGTGGAACACATTCTGTGTCCCATGCACTTTCGCACTAGTGAAACACATTCTGTGTCCCGTGCACCTTCACACTAGTGGAGCACATTCTGTGTCCCATGCACCTTCACACTAGTGGAACACATTCTGTGTCCCATGCACTTTCGCACTAGCAAAACACATTCTGTGTCCCGTGCACCTTCACACTAGTGGAGCACATTCTGTGTCCCATGTACCTTCACACTAGTGGAACACATTCTGTGTCCCATGCACTTTCGCACTAGTGAAACACATTCTGTGTCCCGTGCACCTTCACACTAGTGGAGCACATTCTGTGTCCCATGCACCTTCACACTAGTGGAACACATTCTGTGTCCCATGTACTTTCGCACAGGTAAAACACATTCTGTGTCCCGTGCACCTTCACACTAGTGGAGCACATTCTGTGTCCCGTGCACCTTCACACTAGTGGAGCACATTCTGTGTCCCATGCACCTTCACACTAGTTAGTGGAACACATTCTGTGTCCCATGCACTTTCGCACTAGTGGAACACATTCTGTGTCCCGTGCACCTTCGCACTAGTGGAGCACATTCTGTGTCCCATGCACCTTCACACTAGTGGAGCACATTCTGTGTCCCATGCACCTTCACACTAGTTAGTGGAACACATTCTGTGTCCCATGCACTTTCGCACTAGTAAAACACATTCTGTGTCCCGTGCACCTTCACACTAGTGGAGCACATTCTGCGACCCATGCACCTTTACACTAGTGGAGCACATTCTGTGTCCCATGCACCTTCAAACTAGTGAAGCACATTCTGTGTCCCATGCACCTTCACACTAGTGGAGCACATTCTGTGTCCCATGCACCTTCACACTAGTGGAACACATTCTGTGTCCCATGTACCTTCGCACTAGTTAGTGGAGCACATTCTGTGTCCCATGCACCTTCACGCTAGTGGAGCACATTTTGTGTCCCATGCACCTTCGCACTAGTGAAACACATTCTGTGTCCCATGCACCTTCACACTAGTGGAGGAGCACATTCTGTGTCCCATGCACCTTCACACTAGTGGAGCACATTCTGTGTCCCAATCACCTTCACACTAGTGGAGCACATTCTGTGTCCCATGCACCTTCGCACTAGTGAAACACATCCACTATGTCCAACAGGTTTGTACTTTTTACCATTTTCCTTCGGACTATTGGAACACATGATGTACGGGATCAAAAAGCTGTTACAAAGTAACGATTTTTCGTAGAAAAATCAATCTTGTAATTGCTGGTTGCGAAATTGCACTATCCTACAATTTACCACTCAGCGTCAGAAGCCGCCTCCATTCCGCAATCGCGTTTCTACGCCCGGCGCTGTTGGCGACTGTTAATGATAAGGCACATGCGATCACTCCATGTTTTACACGAGAAAATGGAAGCGTTTTGACGACCCAGTTCCTGGGTTAGAGCTTGAATGAGATAGTGACAGGAAACAAACTACAGGCTTGTTAGCGGATGTCAAAGCCCTGCTATCTTTCATCTGTGTTTAAGTAGCTTTTACTGTCGGTCTGCAGTAATCTTGTCTGAAGGCAGCAGGGTCGCTATTGATAGTAGTAATAAATACGTTACAACTCGTCATGCTCAAAGATTTATCTGTCCTTATTCTACTGGCTTCCGCTCTAAGTCGGCTTCCATTCCTGTCAGAAGCCCACGGTTGTTAGCCGTCTGCAAATACCCTCTGATTGGCGCGTCTAAACTCTTATCAGTGATTCGCAAAGCCCAGATATTTTTCATCTCTCCTGAACAGACTTCAGGTCTGCGGCTGCTTTCATCCCGCCAGCTCCCTTATTACGCGTGCTCGGGAAGCTGGCAGCTTCTTTCTGGAACCAGTCCAGTTTTACTCATTTTTTTTTTACAAATGGTTCGTGACGATCATAAAAAAACCCGCCTGCTCATACTAAACCCTCTCCTCTATACATACATTAGACAAACAGTAAGCAACACTACAATAAAACATGTGCAGTTTCCCTTGTCCGGTTGTAATCATAATAATCATGGTTTATTTGGTGCTCAGTACAGATTAGCAGGGCCCTAACAATTGGGTCCTGAATTGCTCTGACTTTCACAAACGTTTTACAATACACTACAATTTAAGATTACAATTACAATTAAAATCATTCGTCATTATTAAAATCAGCGTTCAAAGACTTTAAAATACATGTACAAGTATATACTATGATAAAATAAGCAAGTATATAGAAACAATGGACTACACCCGTAGTCCAACAAATCCAACACCCATAGTCCAATACAATCCCAACAAATATAGTCTAGTAAATGTGAAAACCTTCGGCAACCCGCACTCACTTTCGCAATTAGCTTTCATCAATATGTCGATCAACAACATCAAAACGTTGATGACTTTTAGAGGAAGGAAGCATGGATCAAATAGCCATCATAACGAACCTTCTACCCAAAAAAGTACCATTTTGGCATTCTAGTGGCAAGTAGACGTTCTCTGGGGGGATGTGGGCAGTCCATTATTTCTTACCTCTGCAAGTGCCACGGGAAACGGTCATAAGTCCGGCTGCTGCGGAGGCTTAACCCGACCATGTAAGTGGCTTTAAGTGAAGCCTTTGAAGCTGTATCCATGATGATGCGTTTCTTCAGCCTCTAGCAGTAGCGTTACATTTGTTCAGTGATGCGTCATAAATCTCTCCGCTTCATGGAGAGCAGCCCTCATCACGAGTGGACCAGCCTCTTACACCAACCCGGTACCCGGTACCCGAATATTTGTACCTCTTACACCTACCCGGTACCCGGTACCCGAACATTTGTACCTCTTATACCTACCCGGTTTCCGGTACCCGAACATTTGTACCTCTTATACCTACCCGGTACCCGAACATTTGTACCTCTTATACCTACCCGGTACCCGAACATTTGTACCTCTTATACCTACCCGGTTTCCAGTACCCGGTACCCGAAGAACTGGGCTGTATTTGTCTCGCACCAGAATTTAGGCAGGTTGCCTCGACACTTGTTTTTGTTTCGTGCAAAACTTTGGACAGGTTAACTTGACATTTTGATAGCTTCGCGCAAAACTTTGGAAAGGTTAACTTGACATTTGGATAGCTTCGCGCAAAACTTTGGACAGGTTGCCCAGACACCTAGTCTGCCTGTTATAATTTTTTTGACAGGCTGCTCCCAGGTCCAGGTTGATTACGAGAAGTCGACCCCGACTGGGCGGTAATATCCGAAACGTCAGCTGTCCGCGCATATAACGTACTGCCTAGATTTTTATCTGTTCTGTGAACTGAGCTGCAAAAATTTGGTTAATTTTGTTTGTTATAACTACCTACCCAGAGCTGCCTAGGCTTTTCGTGTCCCTGAGATTTCTTACATTAATAACACCTTACGTAATTTAAAGCAATTTTGATTAATTTTCATAATGCCATTCTTATTTGATGGAGTCTGAAAGTTACAATATTTATGACCTCATTTTCAGGACTGTTTGGGTTATCCACAACCTAATATATTATAAGTTTTGTTGTTGGACTTTTTATAACCGTGTTACCATGGTGATTGATCGAATATCAACGTCAAGGGTAAAACGGCTATCACGCGACGTAATGCACGGGTATTTTTCCTAGGTGTACTCTGAATTCGCCACAAGACAAGCGTCCAAAATATCGATTAAAACCTCTTTACATGCATTGAATTTTGATCTCAAGGTTAGAAGGTTTCCCATTTTGAGGCAGAAAAACGAGTGCTTTGCTGCGCATCGGAATGAAACACGCATTAATTGTCTGTGCATGGTACAGTCGAATTACAAAGAAAAAACACTATCTACTCTTAGACCTTACATCTTTCGGCAGCACAATTTCCTCGCACTTTAGTGGCGTAAGAGGCACCTGAGGTTATCGCTCACCGCGTTTATTGGGAAAAGTAACAAACGAAGTGCAGATAATGTGCTGTCCAAAACGCCTCTAGGTTTCCGAATATGGCGATGATATAGTAACTATATTGGATCAAAGAAAAAGCTGCCTGTCTATATCAGGCAGAAGTACTTTATTGAATTCCGCACTTCGCAGTGCAGCTGAAGGTGGGCGTCTGTTTCTGACGCCTCAGTGAACAGGAAAATGGCTAGAAAATCGGCGCAGCGCCGGGGGATTACGAGAGAGACGTGCCCAGAATGCACAAACGTCACGAAGTTCCTCGATTCTTTTTCCCACAGCTGAAACTATATTTTTTTCCCAATTATGGTCAGTATATAGGGGCCAACATCTTGCTGACGAGATTTACATTACAATGTAATACAAAAGAAAGGCCTCGCATTTTCTGCGTGCGTTTTCTGTGTGCTTAACTTCGTTATCAAACACTATATATTCACAATGAAAGGAATCAATTGTTGAAGCGATTCTCTCCGTTGCTGCCTAGATTATCCGTTCGGAGATGTGATGTGCAGGCTCAGCAGGACGATTCAGGGCGTGTCTGTAGCGGCCTCCGTCTACACGCTGTCCGTCATTGCAGTAGAACGGTACGTATAACACTTCACACTGTCTACTATTGCAGTAGAACGGTACGTCTAGCACTTCACACTGTCCGTAATTGCAGTAGAACGGTACGTATAACACTTCACACTGTCTACTATTGCAGTAGAACGGTACGTATAACACTTCACACTGTCTACTATTGCAGTAGAACGGTACGTATAACACTTCACACTGTCTACTATTGCAGTAGAACGGTACGTATAACACTTTACACTGTCTACTATTGCAGTAGAACGGTACGTATTACACTTCACACTGTCTACTATTGCAGTAGAACGGTACGTATAACACTTCACACTGTCTACTATTGCAGTAGAACGGTACGTATAACACTTCACACTGTCTCAGCTATTGCAGTAGAACGGTACGTATAACACGTAGTACCTACAGAACCCTGTACCCTGCGGACCTGTGCATGTGGAACTGTTGTTTCTGCTTTTCTGTAGGTACTACGTGGTTCTGTACCCTGCGGACCTGTGGATGGTGGGCAGCACGGTGCGGAAGGCTCTGGCGGGGATCTGGGGAGCCGCAATGCTGATCATGCTGCCGCAGCCCTTCGTGCTGGGGACGCAGAAGGATGACGGGTACGTGTACCAGGGCGGGGAGAAACTCACGATTTGTAAGGAAAACTGGCCGGATCCGCAATACCGACATGCCTACACATTGGCCCTGTTTGTGCTCGTGTACTGTGGACCGCTCGTAGCAATCACGTGCATCTACTGCCGCATCGGGGTCAATATATGGTGCCGGTCGTCCTTTCCGCTCAGCACAACGACGGAATCC
Organism: Branchiostoma floridae x Branchiostoma japonicum; assembly: GCA_013266295.2. Classification (NCBI taxonomy): domain Eukaryota; kingdom Metazoa; phylum Chordata; class Leptocardii; order Amphioxiformes; family Branchiostomatidae; genus Branchiostoma; species Branchiostoma floridae x Branchiostoma japonicum. The sequence goes on from CM023837.1 coordinate 32,443, forward strand.
GCCCGGTCCCGGGTCATACGTCAGGATACAAACCAGCCCCGGGTCATAAGTCAGGCCCCCAATCAGTCCCAAGTCATGGGTCAGGACCCTAACCAGTCCCAGGTCATTGGTCATGATATTAGTCAACCTCGAGTCATAGATCAGAACATCAACCAGTCCGAGGCCATAGGTCAGGACCCCAATCAGTCCCAAGCCATGGGTTCGAATACTAATCAGTCCCAGGTCATGGTTCATGATATCAGTCAACCCCGGGTCATAGATCAGGACATCAATCAGTCCCAGGTCATAGGTCAGGACCCCGATCAGCCCCAGGTCATGGTTCATGATATCAGTCAACAACGGGTCATAGATCAGGACCCCAATCAGTCCCAGGTCATAGGTCAGGACCCCAATCAGTCCCAGGTCATGGGCCAGAACATCAACCAGTCCCAGGACATAGGTCAGGACATAGGTCAGGACCCCGGCCAGTCCCGGAGAGTAGTTCAGAGCCGCAGCTCTCCACTAGTCATGGATCAGAACACCAACCAACCACGGGTCATCCGGCAGCACGCCAACCACCGCCGCTTCGGGGGTCAGGACCTCAACCGGCCCCGGGTCATGGGTCAGGATTCCGACCAGTACCGGGTCATGGGTCAGGTACCAAAGCGGAGAATTCGGGTAACCAAGATGTTGGTGACTGTGGTGGCGATATTTGCGTTGTCATGGTTACCGCTGTACGTGAGCTGGATGCTGGACGACTTCGGCTCGCTGTCGCACGGCGCCCAAATGACGCTGTTCGGCTATGTGTACCCCATCGCGCACTGGGTGGCCTACTTCAACAGCTGCGTCAACCCGATCATCTACGGGCTGTTCCGCTCGGACGTGCGGAAAAACCTCCCGTCCCGAGCCAGCAGCCGGTCCAGAAAAATCAGCATGACCACCTCCAGGAAGCGAACAAGCGTGCTCAACAGGTACATCCGCAAGAAAAGCCGACAAGAGACGGCCTTATAACCGGCAGGATACAGAACAGTTCAGAACAAGCGGAAATCGGCTGTAGCCGGTGCAGAACAGACAGGAGACGGCTGTAGAACGGTGCAGAACAGACAGAAGACGGCTGAAGAACGGTGCAGGACAGGAGTCGGTTGTAGAATGGTGCAGAACAGACAGAAGACGGCTGTAGAAAGGTGCAGAACAGACAGGAGACGGCTGTAGAACGGTGCAGAACAGACAAGAGTCGGCTGTAGAACGGTGCAGAACAGACAGGAGACGGTTGTAGAACGGTGCAGAACAGACAGGAGACGGTTGTAGAACGGTGTATATAGAAATAATTTATAAGCTCCCCCCCCCCGTGGAACTGCAGGGGCATTTTTGTTAAAATCTTTGAAAGAGGATACTCTTGGATAAGGAAGGGCTGACGGGTTGCCATATTTCTTAATATGTAAATAGCTTGAACAATGCCTTGACTTGGATAATAATTGTACAAATCAGGAACTAATTTGCATCATCAATGAGGCCGTTCTATCAATCTGCTAAGTTTCATGATTGAACTTTGCGAACATGTGACATACGTAACTAGCAACAAAAGAAACAGCCATAAATTATGCAAATGAAGTCCTAGTTTGCATGATTAATGAGAAAATACCATAATGTCACATAGTGGCAAATGGTGCAAAGTGAATACAAGTGGCATTTGGAAGTTAAGTGAAGGAGAACATCGTTAAACATAGCTGCAAATCAGGACCGCATTTCCACAAATGATGAGGAAATTCTAGAGTAGCTTTCTTTGTTAAGATGATACTGTCATTGGCCAACTACTGTTATTCGGCTGGAATAATTAATAATTCATGCAAATTAGGACCTTATGTGCATAATCAATTAGAAACATTACAATTTGTCAGTCGTAAACGTAGAATACAACACGGTGTATGCCGTATCTAGAATACAACATGGTGTATGCCGTATCATCCGAGTTTCCAGCCCGACCACGGATCGGATCGCCCGACGGCCATACCCACCCGCGAAAACACACATCTCAATGCGAAATGTGCCAAAATTTGGTGTCTCGAAACAAAAAATTGTTACATCAATTCCAACGACCGAATCCGGTGTTCGAATTTTAGATAGCGGCGCAGTAGGCGCACGCGAAACGCGTTCCCATTATTTTATGGGACGCTTGGTAGCCCGTGTGATAACCAAACAGAACCCTGTGTGATACCGCTAGTTATCACAGGGGCCGGAAAACCCGTATCGAACGTTATCGTGGCCCAGGACATAACGGTTAATATCTTTTGGCGAAGGTCGTGGAACTCTAGTTAAGTATTGTTATCTAATTCTTTATTGTTCGTAGATGGAAACGCGACTAGCTGTATTTACAACCAGCCTGGTCTTTCTCAGGATGACTGACACCAGACTGCTCAGAACACGTGACCTGGCGGAACTTTGACGTGACTAAAAGACTTGGTTTCATTGGACAACGTCAAGATACTGGGCACTGAATAGGACAATTTCGTGAGGGCAGTAACATATTATAAGCTTTTGACAGCAGGAGACATAAACCATCATTGGACCAGGACGGGGGCCGCTACGGACTACCCACCACCTTTGACCCGTTGTTTACGTCACACTCCCGAAAAGTCACGTCTTCTGAGCAATCCGGTCCCCTGTCATCTTGAGGAAGGGTCAGAGGTCAGAGGACTGGTTTAAAATTCGGTGAGTCCAACGAATCATTTTGTTGGAAATAAAATTTTCCATAATGTTGTAAACCAGCAGAATTGTACAAATGGACTTTCCTGTTAAAATGTGTGTTTATATGTGTGATGTACTAGTATAAAGATATGAAAGTGTGATGGAAGTGTAGCAATGTGAACTACTGCTGCAGCAGTGTAGCAACTGACATGCAGTGTAGTTTACTAAATAGAGCTGTCATGTAGAACAGATAGATATGGAGATCCACATGTACCAATAGCCTGGTGATTAAGATGTAGAGTAGTGTGTGCGACTGTGCCGTTCAGTACAGGATATAATAGAGATGTAGCATACTTTAGCACGAGAGGTTTGGCATCATAGGAGCGCAAGCCGCTATATAACGGGACGTACGGACATGTGGAGGAAAGACTTGGTTCCAGCCAAGTTTGGTTAACCTTGGAAGCTACAGACATTTTTAGTGTTTTTAGTTATTTTGTGCAAACCTTTTTGTGCAGACGTTACAGAGATTTTGTGTGGACATTTTGTGCGGACGTTACAGAGATTTTGTGCGAACATTTTGTGCAGACATTATTGAGATTTTGTGCGAACATTTTGTGCGGACATTATTGAGGTTGGTGTAGACACCATCTCGCTGGTCTGATGCATGTAAATTGCACCATTTGCTGTCATTTGGAAACTGATTGATGTTTTGTACTAATTTGTCGGGGCGGACGTTGGAAATTGGCACAAATCAGTGCAAGCTAATAAGATTATTAAAACCTCCTTGTCGCGACCACGGAAGACGTCTACATGATATCCACCTCATTATTACCCCAATCAGATTAAACCAGTGAATGTCTGATGTGTGCTGTGCCACATCTGTTATCCCTGTTCCTGACTCCGTGGGCTGCCAGTTCATTAGCGGTCGTTTTACTAATCAGAAGGCTACACTGTACATGATAACCGTGCAAAGAAATACGGGGGGGGGGGGGGGCAGTTCCAAATCCTAGAACAGCTGACAATTGTAATCTTTGACCTTCATAGGTATCCATACACTCGGGGCCCTTATTAACCTCCTTGCAGTAACTAACAATACAGAATTGAGCTGTCTACTGCCTATATTACCCTGTAGTCTTCAATATTCATGCCACACACGCATTTAGCTTTGAAAATGTTCCATGAACTCATGGTAGTTGTTGAGTTATGTATTATTACATTGTCAGTCAAGTCCCCATAACAAACCAAGTTCCTTGTGATGACAAAGAATTGGCAAGTACATTAGGTCAGTTTCAATGTTGAGTTCACCAAAAATATAATTAATGAAAATTATCTCTAAGCTTTATTTACTTAGTAATTCTTATAAAAAGGTAATTCAAAAGTCGTCTTCCTCCTTTTCACTGCTTGTACCTTCCTAAACCTGAAAATCAATGTGCACTTTAGACAGCTGTAAAAGCACTATACATATGACTATAGTTCTGGCTGAAAGCCAACAGCAATGTTGCCCCATAAATGGTGACTTTTCAATGGCATGAAACTCGTACAGCAGGACATTTATGTCACACAATACTACTTCAGCTATTCCATGTCCTGGAAGTGAGGGGCTATTGCATGTCCTGGAAGTGAGGGGCTATTCCATGTCCTGGATGTGAGGGGTTATTCCATGTCCTGGAAGTGAGGGGCTATTCCATGTCCTGGAAGTGAGGGGGCTATTCCATGTCCTGGAAGTCGGGGGCTATTCCATGTCCTAGAAGTGAAGGGCTATTCCATGTCCTGGAAGTGAGGGGTTATTCCATGTCCTGGAAGTGAGGGGGCTATTCCATGTCCTGGAAGTGAGGGGCTATTCCATGTCCTGGAAGTGAGGGGTTATTCCATATCCTGGAAGTGAAGGGCTATTCCATGTCCTGGAAGTGAGGGCCGGGTTATTGCATGTCCTGGAAGTGAGAGGTTATTGCATGTCCTGGGAGTGAGGGGTTATTCCATGTCCTGGAAGTGAGGGGCTATTCCATGTCCTGGAAGTGAGGGGTTATTCCATGTCCTGGAAGTGAGGGCCAATTATTGCATGTCCTGGAAGTGAGGGGCTATTCCATGTCCTGGAAGTGAGGGGCTATTCCATGTCCTGGAAGTGAGGGGTTATTCCATGTCCTGGAAGTGAAGGGCTATTCCATGTCCTGGAAGTGAGGGCCGGGTTATTGCATGTCCTGGAAGTGAGAGGTTATTGCACGTCCTGGGAGTGAGGGGTTATTCCATGTCCTGGAAGTGAGGGGCTATTCCATATCCTGGAAGTGAAGGGCTATTCCATATCCTGGAAGTGAGGGCCGGGTTATTGCATGTCCTGGAAGTGAGAGGTTATTGCATGTCCGGGGAGTGAGGGGTTATTCCATGTCCTGGAAGTGAGGGGCTATTCCAATTGTCCTGGAAGTGAGGGGCTATTGCATGTCCTGGAAGTGAGGGGTTATTCCATGTCCTGGAAGTGAGGGGTTATTCCATGTCCTGGAAGTGAAGGGCTATTCCATGTACTGGAAGTGAGGGGCTATTCCATGTCCTGGAAGTGAAGGGCTATTCCATGTCCTGGAAGTGAGGGGCTATTCCATGTCCTGGAAGTGAGGGGTTATTCCATGTCCTGGAAGTGAGGGGCTATTCCATGTCCTGGAAGTGAGGGGCTATTCCATATCCTTGAAGTGAGGGGTTATTCCATGTCCTGGAAGTGAGGGGTTATTCCATGTCCTGGAAGTGAGGGGTTATTCCATGTCCTGGAAGTGAGGGGCTATTCCAATTGTCCTGGAAGTGAAGGGCTATTCCATGTCCTGGAAGTGAGGGGCTATTCCATGTCCTGGAAGTGAGGGGTTATTCCATGTCCTGGAAGTGAGGGGCTATTCCATGTCCTGGAAGTGAGGGGTTATTCCATGTCCTGGAAGTGAGGGGCTATTCCATGTCCTGGAAGTGAGGGGCTATTCCATATCCTTGAAGTGAGGGGTTATTCCATGTCCTGGAAGTGAGGGGTTATTCCATGTCCTGGAAGTGAGGGGTTATTCCATGTCCTGGAAGTGAGGGGCTATTCCAATTGTCCTGGAAGTGAAGGGCTATTCCATGTCCTGGAAGTGAGGGGCTATTCCATGTCCTGGAAGTGAGGGGTTATTCCATGTCCTGGAAGTGAGGGGCTATTCCAATTGTCCTGGAAGTGAGGGGCTATTGCATGTCCTGGAAGTGAGGGGTTATTCCATGTCCTGGAAGTGAGGGGTTATTCCATGTCCTGGAAGTGAAGGGCTATTCCATGTACTGGAAGTGAGGGGCTATTCCATGTCCTGGAAGTGAAGGGCTATTCCATGTCCTGGAAGTGAGGGGCTATTCCATGTCCTGGAAGTGAGGGGTTATTCCATGTCCTGGAAGTGAGGGGCTATTCCATGTCCTGGAAGTGAGGGGCTATTCCATATCCTGGAAGTGAGGGCCGGGTTATTGCATGTCCTGGAAGTGAGAGGTTATTGCATGTCCGGGGAGTGAGGGGCTATTCCATGTCCTGGAAGTGAGGGGCTATTCCATATCCTGGAAGTGAAGGGCTATTCCATATCCTGGAAGTGAGGGCCGGGTTATTGCATGTCCTGGAAGTGAAGGGCTATTGCATGTCCGGGGAGTGAGGGGTTATTCCATGTCCTGGAAATGAGGGGTTATTCCATGTCCTGGAAGTGAGGGGTTATTGCATGTCCTGGAAGTGAGGGGCTATTCCATGTCCTGGAAGTGAAGGGCTATTCCATGTCCTGGAAGTGCTCCTCCCAGGGACTGACCCTGACTGTGGGCCTGTCTAGTTCCTGCACGGCGCTGTGGACAGCCTCGGCCAGCGGGTTCTTCTGCAGATCCACGTCTGTCACCGACTCCATCTGGCCCAGTTGCCCCACGTCAACCGCTGTGGGAAATAAAACATCAAAACTAAATACCCACTGCTCCATATGTGTTCACTATACATCACTACTACACACCCAGGTGCTCCATATGTGTTCACTATACATCACTACTACACACCCAGGTACTCCATATGTGTTCACTACTACACACCCAGGTGCTCCATATGTGTTCACTATACATCACTACTACACACCCAGGTACTCCATATGTGTTCACTAATACATCACTACTACACACCCAGGTGCTCCATTTGTGTTCACTACTACATGCCCAGGTACTCCATATGTATTCACTATACATCACTACTACACACCCAGGTACTCCATATGTGTTCACTATACATCACTACTACACACCCAGGTGCTCCATATGTGTTCACTATACATCACTACTACACACCCAGGTACTCCATATGTGTTCACTATAGATCACTACTACACACCCAGGTACTCCATATGTGTTCACGATACATCATTAGTACACACCCAGGTACTGGGCATTGTTGCTACTTGCTAGCGTTAAGAGTGACAGAAATTCACCCACAATGGCATTGTTGCTAGTGTTAAGAGTGACAGAAACTCACCCACGATGGCATTGTTGCTAGTGTTAAGAGTGGCAAACTTACCCACGATGGCATTGTTGCTAGCATTAAGAGTGACAGAAACTCACCCACGATGGCATTGTTGCTAGTGTTAAGAGTGGCAAACTTACCCACGATGTTAAGAGTGACAGAAACTCACCCACGATGGCATTGTTGCTAGTGTTAAGAGTGACAGAAACTCACCCACGATGGCATTGTTGCTAGCATTAAGAGTGACAGAAAATCACCCACGATGGCATTGTTGCTAGTGTTAAGAGACAGAAACTCACCCACAATGGCATTAAGAGTGACAGAAACTCACCCACGATGGCATTGTTGCTAGCGTTAAGAGACAGAAACTCACCCACCATGGCATTGTTGCTAGCATTAAGAGTGACAGAAACTCACCCACGATGGCATTGTTGCTAGCGTTAAGAGTGACAGAAACTTACCCACGATGTTAAGAGTGACACAAACTCACCCACGATGGCATTGTTGCTGGCGTTAAGAGTGACAGAAACTCACCCACGATGGCATTGTTGCTAGCGTTAAGAGTGACAAGGGCCGTCAGCTGGAACACAATCTCAGGAAAGATGGAGAAACGGTTGTGCGAGATGTCCAGCCTCTGCAGCTGCTGCAGCTGCTGAACTTCTGCAGGCAGGCTGTGCAGCTGGTTCCCAGACAGGTGCAGCTCTGCAACACAAAAACAGCTGTGGTTATGGGTCCTATACAGCTGGTACAGCTGCTGCAGGTGCAGCTATAAGGGCTCTGCAGCTGGTTCCCAGACAGGTGCAGCTCTGCAACACAAAAACAGCTACATGCTACATGTATATATACTACATGCACTCTACAGACTACATACAGTCTACAGACTACACTCTACAGACAACTGCATACACTCTAAAGATTACATACATACACTCTACAGACTACATGCACTCTGCAGATTACATACACTCTTAGAGTGCGGTACGTCGAAAAAGCGCATGCCCACAAAGGCCCATAAATGCCCAGCCCAGACTCGACTTACAACAAATCCAAGGTAGGTTATGTAATCCTGGAGATCTCTTAGTACAGACTAAATGCACTCTACAGACTAAATTCACTCTACAGACTACATCCACTATGTTCATTCTACAGACTACATACTATAGTATTACAGACTATGCACACACTCTACCTTTTAGATGAGGAAACTGAGTAGGGATCCTTTTCGGCAGGAACTTGAGCAGGTTGTTGGTCAGGATGCAGTTGTGCACCTCCGTGGTCCTCAGCAGCTGGTACACCGCAACTGGGAAACTCGTCAGCTCACAGCAGGACAGGTCTGCAAGAACAACGGTGCATGCATGAATTCTGCATGAATTCCCACACCACTAGCTATATAGGGAGCAAGCGGGCAGCCAGCAGGCAGTTCTACATAGCACTTTTAAAGTTCTGCTCCACAGTAACGTTAACCCGCCACCCCTACTCCCGCCACACTTACCCAGCTTGCCGTCGGCTTTTGCCTCCTCACACCGCCGCACCACACGCGTGACCGAAGCCGCGGCCATTTCCTGTCGCCTCAGGACCTCACGGGTAGCTGCACGACAGGAACAGCCCGCTGCATGTTGCCCAAATTAGTCCTCAGGCTGCAGACGACGTTTATTCAGGCGCCATGTTAGTTGAGGGTGACCTCTGACCCTAACACTTAGTGTGAGGTCGTGACCTGTGGAAAAGATGGCGGCGGCTGAGACGGCTTCTCGCGTGTGCGAAACGGACGGCTGCAACAACCCAGCCCGGCTCCAGTGCCCTAAGTGCCTCCAACTGGGCATCCCTGGCTCCTTCTTCTGCTCTCAGGTGGGTTTTTTTCTCACAGGTGGGTTTCATTGACCCAGGACAGGGTTAGTAACGTTAGCGGCGTGGGGAGGGGGGTGGTGTAAACCCAACCGGACTCCAGTGTCCCAAGTTCTACTCTCCAAGCAGAGGTTGGTGGGGAAGATCGTGACCTTTCCATCAGATGCCCCGTTTTTTCTGTCACTACCCCCACCAAATTGGTGAAAAAACGGGGCATATGATAGAACGGTTACGATCTTCCCACCAAACCTCTGCTTGGAGAGTACCAAGTTCCTCCAACTGGGCACCACGGGGCTTCTACTGCTCATGCGAGCGATCGCAGTTTACATCAATTATTGGTTAACATATGCAAATTATTGGTAGGGATACGCGAATTATTGGTAGGCAAATCATCTAACTACCACCTGCTTTTTGCCTATAAATAATCAATAATTTGCTGGCCAGGATGTCATGGCGATCGCTCGTATGCTAAGTTACCCGGGGATGGGTTAACGTTAACGGGAGGGGCGGTATAAACCCAGGTGGGTTATATTTTTACAACTGGGTTTCGAGCAACTAACCCTACCACTAGTAGTACCAGGGCTACTTTCCCCATGGCAAACAGTGCTGGTGTTTTTGTACGTCTCATTCACATTTTGATTCCGTCCCAGGATTGCTTTAAGGGCAGCTGGGGGTCACATAAGAAGCTCCACAAAGTCGCGACCCTCAAGACTTCAGAAAGTGCCGCTCCCTCCCAGACTGCACAGAAGTACAACCCCTGGCCAGGGTACAGGTTCACAGGCAAAGTACGGCCCTCCCCACTGGTAAGTACAGGTTCACAGGCAAAGTACGGCAACACAGATGTACAACGCAAACATTATCTTGCTTCTAAACCCTGGTAGCGCAGTGCGCGCTATGAAATTTTGTGGTAAAGATGCCCCATCACATGTTAGGTATCGATCTAAAGAAGACCATGTCCCCACAGGGACTTTTCAGAACCGTAATAGGAATAATACTACAGTATAGGAATCACAACATTAATTTTCCTTGGCCTAAGGCTGTACTACAGTATGTTACTGTCTGGTTCTGGCCTAAGGCAGTACTACAGTATGTTACTGTCTGGTTCTGGCCTAAGGCTGTACTACAGTATGTTACTGTCTGGCCTAAGGCTGTACTACAGTATGTTACTGTCTGGCCTAAGGCAGTACTACAGTATGTTACTGTCTGGTTCTCCCCTTCCAGAGTCCGAAACGTGAAGTGCCTGACCACATCCCGCGGCCGGACTATGCAGACCATGCAGAGGGTAAGGCCTGTCTCTGGTATATCTCTAGTGCTGTAAAAACCATTCAATAACAGATTCGAAATACCCGAACATCAATGTGCCACGCATATACTTGCACTCAAGTATATAGCTTGTTGACTTAAACGTATTATTCCTAAGTCCTAACACAAGAATGTAAATTTAGCACTGGAAAAATATGAAACATCACAGGTAGCATCTTCTTTTGACCCACTGATGTACCATTTCTGTGCAGGAGTGCCCTCTAGTGAGCTCGCACTGAAAGGCAGCACACAGATCCGGGTTCTCTCAGATGAGGAGATTGAAGGCATGAGAGTCGCTTGTCGGGTAAGAACAGACTAACATGAGAGTCGCTTGTCGGGTAAGAACAGACTAACATGAGAGTCGCTTTTTGGGTAAGAACAGACTTACATGAGAGTCGCTTGTCGGGTAAGAACAGACTTACATGAGAGTCGCTTGTCGGGTAAGAACAGACTAACATGAGAGTCGCTTTTTGGGTAAGAACAGACTTACATGAGAGTCGCTTGTCGGGTAAGAACAGACTAACATGAGAGTCGCTTGTCGGGTAAGAACAGACTAACATGAGAGTCGCTTGTCGGGTAAGAACAGACTTACATGAGAGTCGCTTGTCGGGTAAGAACATTAAAATGGCCCCTCTTCACACTCACATCCCCCTACCATGTACCCCCCTTACCATGTACCCCCTTACCGTGCACCCCCCTTACCATGTACCCCCCCTTACCATGCACCCCCCCTTACTGTGTACCCCCTTACCGTGCACCCCCCTTACCATGCACCCCCCCTTACCGTGTACCCCATGACCGTGTACCCCCATTACTGTGCACCCCCTTAACGTGTACCCCCCTTACCGTGCACCCCCCCTTACCATGTACCCCCTTACCATGTACCCCCCTTACCATGCACCCCCCCTTACCGTGTACCCCCTGACCATGTACCCCCATTACTGTGCACACCCCTTAACGTGTACCCCCTTACCATGCACCCCCCTTACCGTGTACCCCTTGCCATGTCCCTCCAGCTGGGCCGAGAGGTTCTGGATGCGGCAGCGGCGGCCATTGCGGTCGGCGTGACGACAGATGAAATTGACAGAGTGGTTCATGAGGTGAGGAGTGTGTCCTTTTCCTCATACTTTAAAAATACTTAAGCAGACACAAACTTTTTCTCATGCTGGTAGCGTAGCAGACACAAACTTTTCCTCATGCTGGTAGCGTAGCAGACATAAACTTTCTTCGTTATTCAGTATCATCTATTCCACCTGAAATAAGCATTTAGTGGACTGATGTTGTGTTCTTGCAGGCGAGTGTGGACCGCGAATGTTACCCGTCTCCGCTCAACTACTACACATTTCCCAAGTCCTGCTGCACGTAAGTAAACATCTCGGGGGGGGGGGGCACAATACGGTCTTTGTTCTGCAAAATAGCACAAAATAGCTTGAGCATGATGCCCATCGGCAACTACGGGACTTTACTGATCCAGTCACTCCTCAGCCATGTTAATGCCTACATATCCCAACATGCTTTGCAGCTCTGTGAATGAGGTCATCTGCCATGGCATCCCTGATCTTCGACCCCTACAGAATGGTGACATTGTCAATGGTAAGTGACATCATCACTTTCGTAAGTGACATCACTACTTTGATGAGTGACATCACCACTTTGGTGCATGACATCACCACTTTGGTAAGTGACATCACCACTTTGATGAGTGACATCGCCACTTTGGTAAGTGACATCAGCACACTTTGTTCTGTCACATGAGTTGTATCTGTACTTAGAGCTATGAAGACATTACTTCAGGAAAAGTAACTCCCAATTATACAATATTCTGTTATTTGTTTGTCCAGTTGACGTAACTGTGTGCCACAGAGGTTTCCATGGCGATCTGAATGAGACGTTTTTTGTGGGGCAAGTCGACGACGCCAGCAAAAAGTTGGTTCGTGTGACTCACGAATGTCTGACCAAGGCCATCGAAGCAGGTACAAATATTCTTCAGCCATGCTGGACAGAGATGTACCAGAACACACAGAACTGAGCACAGAACATGTCATACAGAACTGAGCACAGAACACACAGAACTGAGCACAGAACACACAGCACTGAGCACAGAACATGTCATACAGAACTGAGCACAGAACACACAGAACTGAGAACAGAACACACAGAACTGAGCACAGAACATGTCATACAGAACTGAGCACAGAACACACAGAACTGAGCACAGAACACACAGAACTGAGCACAGAACACACAGAACTGAGCACAGAACACACAGAACTGACTGAGCACAGAACACGCAATGGTGCACAATAAGCTAAGATAGAAGGGATGCTCAGTTATCCCAGGCTAAGGGACTGATGCATTACACTGAAATTTATTTCAATTCTTCAAGGATAATTCTTCAGACCTAATTTGTTTTCCATCATACATGTGTTTTTGTACATTTAAAGATGAATACCTACCTGAATCTGCTGTATCCCATTGGTACCTTATTCTCTGTTTTGTAGTGAAGCCAGGTGTGCGGTACCGAGAAGTGGGCAACATCATCCAGAAACATGCGCAGGCCAACGGGTTCTCTGTGGTCAAGACTTACTGTGGGCACGGCATCAACCAGTGAGTATGTCTGTGGGCATGGCATCAACCCAGCATCATCCATGCTGTATCACACCAGTATGCACATGTGGTGTATTGGTAAACCCTTACCATGGCCTCCCATGTGAGATATTACAAACCCCTACCATGGCCTCCCATGTGAGATATTACAAACCCCTACCATGGCCTCCCATGTGAGATATTACAAACCCCTACCATGGCCTCCCATGTGAGATATTACAAACCCCTACCATGGCCTCCCATGTGAGATATTACAAACACCTACCATGGCCTCCCATGTGAGATATTACAAACCCCTACCATGGCCTCCCATGTGAGATATTACAAACCCCTACCATGGCCTCCCATGTGAGATATTACAAACACCTACCATGGCCTCACATGTGAGATATTACAAACCCCTACCATGGCCTCACATGTGAGATATTACAAACCCCTACCATGGCCTCACATGTGAGATATTACAAACCCCTACCATGGCCTCCCATGTGAGATATTACAAACCCCTACCATGGCCTCACATGTGAGATATTACAAACCCCTACCATGGCCTCCCATGTGAGATATTACAAACCCCTACCATGGCCTTCCATGTGAGATATTACAAACCCCTACCATGGCCTCTCTATTTTTATGTGAGTTTGTCACAAAAGGTGTCCCTGACAAGACTGTTGCAGTCATGTGATTGTTTGTTTGTTTGTTTGTAGGTTGTTCCATACGGCCCCCAGCGTTCCACATTATGCAAGTAGGTTCTCATTTCCTCCCTCATGTTTCGCTTGATTTGGTAAAATTTTGTGTGTGGTAAAGTAAACCGATATGAGCATATTCTGTATGAACTAATGTTCACCCACACCACCTTTCCCAGAGAACAAAGCCATCGGCGTGATGAAGCCTGGCCACACCTTCACCATCGAGCCCATGATCTCCGAGGGCACGTGGCGCGACGACACCTGGCCGGACAACTGGACCGCCGTGACCGTGGACGGCAAGCGGTCGGCACAGTTTGAGCAAACCTTGCTGGTGACGGAGACCGGCTGCGACATCCTGACCAGGCGGCGCGAGAACGACGGGCAGCCGCACTTCCTGGACGCCTAGCTGTTCTGTTCCTGCAGTGCTGATCTTGCAGTGCTGTTCCGTTCCAGCAGTGCTGTTCCTGCAGTGCTGTTCCGTTCCAGCAGTGCTGTTCCTGCTGTGCTGTTCCTGCTGTTCCGTTCAGCAGTGCTGTTCCTGCAGTGCTGTGTGGTTATAATCACATGGAGCTGGGTAAGGCCATTTTCAGCTGTACAACCAAAATGTTTCCACAGGCTCCAGCTACGTGCTGGAGTTCACAGAGCTGCAACTTTGAAATAAAGACACCAAATGAACCCATCCTTAAGCTGTGACAATCTGTTCTGTCTTACTTAGGACTGCTAAAAATAACGATTGTGACCAAATAACGATAAATTGTATCTGAAAGATAATCTCCAAGCAGATCTTTTGGTGGCTACAAGACAGTATCAAATTGAAAGTATCAAATTGGCAAGACAGTATGAAATTGGCAGGGCGGTATCCAATACAAAAAAAAGATACCGATACAAAAAAGAAAGCCTGATAAAAACACCTAATGAGATGTCAGCCGAAGCCTAAACCTCTGCTTGGAGAGCAGCTGAATGTGAGTATATAGTGCTGATGAGCATTATGGACAGTCGTGGTGAAATGTTGGTCAGAGCTGCATGAAGGCTGGACATGAGGGCAGAAAATGACATTTCTTCTCGCGCTCTGAGTAGCAATTTTCCATCGTGATCAGGTGAGAAGTTATCAACAACGTTTAAGGACGGATGAACAAAACTAGAGTCAAAAAGCCAACGTAGTGGCCAAAAGAAGCGGTACTCACTGGCATCTGCAGCCACCTTCATCCCCGGAACCCGAGGGGCAAAACACTGAAAATCGAGTTGTCACGTTTGGCCAGCACTGAACACGACTTTTCTAGCCAAAGCTAGTCGGATTATAAGCCTGTGTTACACAAGCTCTCGGCCGGAGGTCAATGACCCCCACCTCAAGGGGGGCAGCGGCCGCCAGGAGCGCAGTTTAGTCAGGCTAGTCTGATTATTTTATTCAGAAATGCAAAAACTAAAATCCAATACTTACTTCTGACAAGGAGCCAACAGATCACTACAAGAAAAGTTTGTACATGGGAGTTGAACCATTTAATCTCAATGTCAGCCTACAACTAATAAACATGCTTGGAGAAATCTCTCTCTTTGAACTACCCGATAACTTGGGACAATGTTTTGAAAGCTCCAACCTGCAGCTGCTGTATATATTAAAGTTAGATTTGTTTTGATGATTGGAAGTGAGCAGGATTTGATTTTTACCATAATTGTTGTTTGATGTCCCAAAAGAAAGGTGTATGACATCGTTGAATGTGAGCTCAGCACTGCCAGAAAGGTTCGGTATGTATATGTACATGTAGGAAGCTCTCAGTAGGTCTACCTCATGCCTGAAGAGAAAGGTTGGGTTTGGTATGTAGGAAGCTTTAAGGTTGTATGATGAGACTTGTGCATGAAAAGAAGGAAGTAAACCACATGGAAACATCTGTTCTGGTTTTATTGTTGCATCACATCTAACATATTCCCAAGGCACAAACAAAGCATCATGGGGAGCACAAATCTGTCTTGGAGACAAGAGCTGGTCAGAAACAGACCACGTCCAACTGTCTGCTGGTTGTAGCCAGTTATAACTGGTTCCAGTCAGGTCTAACTAGTTGTAGCCAGTTATAACTGGTTCCAGTCAGCTGTAGCTAGTTGTAGCCAGTTATAACTGGTTCCAGTCAGGTGTAGCTAGTTGTAGCCAGTTATAACTGGTTCCAGTCAGGTGTAGCTAGTTGTAGCCAGTTATAACTGGTTCCAGTCAGGTGTAGCTAGTTGTAGCCAGTTATAACTGGTTCCAGTCAGCTGTAGCTAGTTGTAGCCAGTTATAACTGGTTCCAGTCAGGTGTAGCTAGTTGTAGCCAGTTATAACTGGTTCCAGTCAGGTGTAGCTGGTTGTAGCCAGTTATAACTGGTTCCAGTCAGGTGTAACTAGTTGTAGCCAGTTATAACTGGTTCAAGTCAGGTGAAACTAGTTGTAGCCAGTTATAACTGGTTCAAGTCAGGTGAAACTAGTTGTAGCCAGTTATAACTGGTTCAAGTCAGGTGAAACTAGTTGTAGCCAGTTATAACTGGTTCCTGTCAGGTGAAACTAGTTGTAGCCAGTTATAACTAGTTCAGGCTCAGTCTGGATTGTGCAGATCAGAAGTGGACCACAGACCGGATACTGAAAAGAAATAAAACTCTGTTGTCACCATTTTGTAATGAGGATCATATGCATCAAGTAACTTGTTAGAGCTAGAACAGGTAATATTCATATAAACACAATGGAATTATTGTAGCTAAACTTCAGGCAGCTGTGTCTGTATCTGTTGCAAAAAAAACTATTAGAATTAGTCTATTTATAACAAAGACAACCAGCATTTTCCCCCCTCTTCCCATATAAGGACACCCAGAATGCATTGCCCTACCTTTCCCCAGCATGCATCAGGTGAAATGAGTCGTTGATTTTGTCCAGCGGAAAGGTGTGCGAGATGAACTCGTCGACTTTGATCTTCCCAGTCTGGTACTCTTCCACCAGCCTGGGGACGCTGTCAACGCTCTTCCAACCTGATGTAACAGCACAAAACGTTTTTTACATAAAAATCTGGGGCAAGCTCACTTCGGAACAGTTGGAATTTCCTTTTGGGACAACAGGGAAAACAGTAACTAACAGACTAACGCACCTCCGAAGGCCGTCCCCTTCCACACACGGCCAGTCACCAGCTGGAATGGACGGGTGGAGATCTCTGTGGCAGGAAATAAGACATCAGTAAATACTGGACACTAGTGAACAGTGTCCATTGCCAGTCTATAGCAGACTCTGGTTATACAACAACAATTCTTTATTGACTCGACAAAAAGTACAGGCACTTTTGTATGGTCAACTACGACTACGGACAAAACTAAATACATGTATGAATAAAATCATTCTACGTACAGAGTATGTATGGGGGAAATTACGTACAGAATATAGTTATAATAAACTTAACTTGGGTTCCCTCCCCCACCCTGACATTAATGGACTTACCCTGTCTAGCTGCCCCCACCCTGATGTTAATGGACTTACCCTGTCTGGCTGCCCCCACCCTGATGTTAATGGACTTACCCTGTCTGGCTGCCCCCACCCTGATGTTAATGGACTTACCCTGTCTGGCTGCCCCCACCCTGACATTAATGGACTTACCCTGTCTGGCTGCCCCCACCCTGACATTAATGGACTTACCCTGTCCGGCTGCAGCCACCCCGATGATAACAGACGTTCCCCAGCCCTTGTGGCAGGCCTCCAAGGCTGCACGCTGGAACAGAAAAACAGTGTTAACTGGTGGGGACAGGGTTGAACCCAACAGACTTCCTGCCCCGGTGAGTGCAGACATACAGCTCAGAACAAGGCCAGCACCCGATTTGTAAACATACTTTCAAATAATCTCCAAGCAGATGCTACTGGGCAAGGCAGTGTCCGATGGGCCAAGCAGTGTCAACTAGTCGCCTTTACTCACTGGCTACATTGCCGATACACTCGAAGGGGTGAGGGTTACTCACCATTGTGGCTACGTTGCCGGAGGTGTGAGGGTTACTCACCATTGTGGCTACGTTGCCGATGCACTCGAAGGTGAAGTCCAGCCCCCCATCCGTCAGGTCCACCAAAACCTGCTGGATCGGCTTGTCGTGGTCTTTGGGGTTAACGAACTCCGTCATGCCGAACTTCTTTGCTGCAAAGTAAGAATCAGACGTTCAGACGTGTATGTTTGGATGTAATGTATCTATGTAATGTACGTATGTATGTTATGTATACATGTAATGTACGTGTGTGTGTATGCATGTATGTATCTATGTATGTGTCCTTGTGTGTGTGTGTGCTATTACTAGTAAGTTTGACATGCTCATTATTTCTGTTCAAATGTTGTCGACGTCTCTTGTAATTTTAATGATGGCAATACCCCCAGAACAGGTATTCCTGTTGAACATGGTACCACTCAGTGATAGTTGCTATGGCGATGGTTACTATGAACGCAGTGTCCTACCGATTTCCGCCTTGTCAGGGTTGATGTCCACTCCGATGATACGTGTGTGTGTGTTGGGTGTGCTTGTGTGTGTAGGTGTGCGTGTGTGTACGTGTGTACGTGTGTGTGTGTGTGTGTGTGTACATGTGTGTGTGTGATCGTGTGTGTGTGTGCGTGTGCCTGTATGTGTGTGTGTGTGTGTGTGTGATCGTGTGTGTGTGTGCGTGTATGTGTGTGTGTGTGTGTGTGTGTGTGTGCCCAGTGTTCTACCGATTTCCGCCTTGTCAGGGTTGATGTCCACTCCGATGGTACATGTGTGTGTTTGTGTAGGTGTGTGTGTGATAGTTGCTATGGCGATGGTTACTACGGTGGCAGTGTCCTACCGATCTCCGCCTTGTCAGGGTTGATGTCCACTCCGATGATACGTGACGCCCCTGCGACCTTTGCCCCCATGATGACCGCCAGCCCCACGGCTCCGAGACCCCAGACCGCCACACTCGACCCGGACTCGACCTCGAATGAGACATCAAAACTATCAACACGACCTTAGCCCTGTCACCCAGCATGCCTTGCAGTGCTACCCAACATGCCTTGCAGTGCCCAGCATACCTTGCAGTGCTACCCAACATGCCTTGCAGTGCCCAGCATGCCTTGCAGTGCTACCCAACATGCCTTGCAGTGCCCAGCATGCTTATTTAATTAGTTACTAGTACGTTTCCCAGGATGGCTTTTCTAGCGGCATGAAATCTTGGAACCTTAAACTGAGGAGATTTCAGATGTCCGATATGTATGACCTTACAAAGTCACTATGACTTACCTTAGCTGTGTTGAGAGCAGCCCCGTAGCCAGTGGAGATGCCACAGCCCAGCAGACACACTTTGTCCAGAGGAGCCGATTCTGCAACCTGAAAATCATCCATTACATCAGACAACTCTGAACAGGACTCTGTACTGAAAACTGTACTGTATTTGTACTAACCCCTACAAAACATGAAAACTAGTGCTGCACTGTATTCGTACAAACTCCTACAAAACATGAACACGGCAGTGCAGGTGTTTAAACACAGCAACTATTAGACATGTATAGAGAATTTCAGAGTAATACAGGCTGTAGAATATATAGAATGAGTCGTGACCTTGCAGAGAGAGATGTCAGCCACCACCGTGTACTCGCTGAAGGTCGAGGTGCCCATGAAGTGGTACAAAGTTTGACCTTTGCAGGTGAAGCGAGACGAGCCATCTGGCATCACACCTTGACCTTGGGTCACTCTGAAGAACAAAAAAAAAGGTCACACTGACACTATAACATCATGCAGGACAGAATTTCAAGTTTCAACCAACAAAAAACTGTCTCTAGCTACAAACATGTATCCCAGGTGGGCCTGGAACAGGTGACAATGGGTTTGTCTTACCTGATTTTCTGCACAGGTGGGTTTGTTCTCACCTGATTTTCTGCACAGGTGAGTTTGTTCTTACCTGATTTTCTGCACAGGTGAGTTTGTTCTTACCTGATTTTCTGCACAGGTGAGTTTGTTCTTACCTGATTTTCTGGCACAGGTTGGTTTCTTCTTACCTGATTTTCTGCACAGGTGGGTTTGTTCTCACCTGATTTTCTGCACAGGTGGGTTTGTTCTCACCTGATTTTCTGCACAGGTGAGTTTGTTCTTACCTGATTTTCTGCACAGGTGGGTTTGTTCTTACCTGATTTTCTGGCACAGGTGAGTTTGTTCTCACCTGATTTTCTGGCACAGGTGAGTTTGTTCTTACCTGATTTTTTGGCACAGGTGAGTTTGTTCTTACCTGATTTTCTGCACAGGTGAGTTTGTTCTCACCTGATTTTCTGCACAGGTGGGTTTGTTCTCACCTGATTTTCTGCACAGGTGGGTTTCTTCTTACCTGATTTTCTGGCACAGGTTGGTTTTGGGGCTCTTGCAGAACTTGCAGTCCCTGCACTGTGGGATGTAGAGTGGGATGACCTTGTCGCCTGGCTTGAACCCAGTGACCCCTTCCCCCACACTCTCCACCACCCCGCCCCCCTCATGGCCCAGCACCACCGGGAACTTCCCCTCGGGGTCAAACCCATCCAGGGTGTAGGCATCTGTGTGGCACACTCCTGTAGCCAGCACCTGTCCATAAAACATTTCCTCACTAAATCAGACTCCTGTAGCCAGCACCTGTCCATAAAACACAACATTTCCTCACTAAATCAGACTCCTGTAGCCAGCACCTGTCCATAAACACAACATTTCCTCACTAAATCAGACTCCTGTAGCAGCACCTGTCCAAAAAACACAACATTTCCTCACTAAACCAGACTCCTGTAGCCAGCACCTGTCCATAAAACACAACATTTCCTCACTAAATCAGACTCCTGTAGCCAGCACCTGTCCATAAACACAACATTTCCTCACTAAATCAGACTCCTGTAGCAGCACCTGTCCAAAAAACACAACATTTCCTCACTAAACCAGACTCCTGTAGCCAGCACCTGTCCATAAAACATTTCCTTATGTATCAGTTTCAGGGGATAAAAAATCAGACATTTCAGATGGTATCCTAAATCCTTCTAGCCTGGGTACCATCCGGATTTTCGCTGCGCAACGCTCGAAAAATGTGATTTTTTCGAGCGTTGCGCAGCAAAAATCCGCATGGTACCCAGGCTAATGTCCTTCCCATTGTCCCTGATATGCAAATGTCTGTAGCTCAAAATCACACAGCTCAGTGACTGTTGTATCCAGAACTGCATTTTATTGCACAGTCTACCTGTATCCAGAACCGTGCCTGGGGGAAATCTTGGATACGCGGAGACTATCCATTCAGGCATAGAACTAGATAGGCACGGTTCTGGATACAATATACATGTACATGTAGAACTTAGATAGGCACAATATAGAACTAGATAGGCACGGTTCTGGATACAATATAGAACTAGATAGGCACAATATAGAACTAGATAGGCAAGGTTCTGGATACAATATAGAACTAGATAGGCACAATATAGAACTAGATAGGCACGGTTCTGGATACAATAAAACTAGGTAGGCACGGTTCTGGATACAATAGAACTAGATAGGCACGGTTCTGGATACAATAGAACTAGATAGGCACGGTTCTGGATACAATAGAACTAGATAGGCACGGTTCAGACGGTTCTGGATACAATAGAACTGGATAAGGCACGGTTCTGGATACAATAGAACTAGATAGGCACGGTTCTGGATACGGTTCTGGGTACAAACGACTCAGTAAGCTGTATATAAAATAAGCTTTGTCTGGCCTGACCTTGATGCGGACTTCGTGAGCCTTCGGTGGAGCCACTTCGATCGTCTCGATCACCAGCGGCTTCTTGGCCTCCCAGGCAACCGCTGCGCGGCATGTGATGGGCTGTAAACAAATAAACAACAAACAAATAAACAATAAACAAATAAACAACATACATTAACTCTAACCCTTCCAGGCTACCGCTGTGCGGCACGTGATGCACTGTAAACAAATAAACAAACAACATACATTAACCCAAACACTTGATGGGCTGTGGGGTACAAGACATACATTAGCTAAATTAAGTTCAAAGTTCAAAGACCTACATCAACCCTAAAGGCTCCCAAGGACAGTTGTACAGAGTTTGTCACACCTGTAGGCAGGAGTGGGCAGGGGCCAAACAAGTTTCTGGCAGGCCTTGAACCAAGTCAGAATGTCCAACTGCTACTTTTTCAGTGCCTGTTTGAACTGGTTTCATTTAATTCTGGACCGGTAGAAAAGTAGACAAACCGGTTTCGTTATTTCAAGTATGTTGCCCATTTCACATCCACGGATGGGCAGTACATTTATGTATAGCAAGTAGTCACCATTTCGTGTTAAATTCTACCGCCGGTATTTGCCGTTATTTGTGACACATGAAGTTTCATCTGCAGTCTGTGGTCTGCCGGTTGCTGAGTAATGCTGACACATCATGTACACATGGGGGAGGGGCACAGGCGGCACAACTTGGTAATACCTGCACACGCAGTTCTTTTTAACTCTGGCGATTCCAGCCTAGGCTTACCCCTCTAGACGCCTTAGCTCACATCTACCCCCTACACTCTACCCCCCTGAGGAGCCTGCCCTGGGGGGGTTGCACCCCCTAAACCACTCCTACCTTCCCTGCTGTCTCCGCCATGCTTGCAACGTGCAGCGACCAAAGGTCAACAGTTCACGTTCTGGCGTGCCGTGTGCAAAACACACACATGCTTTCCAACAAAGGAGGTTGAGGTTGATATTATTAATATAACGCTATGATACATGTGTATGATACAGGACCACGACATTATATAGGGATGTCCTGGATAAGATTGAAATAAACAAAACCCTGGTTACTGCAGCAGGCTGGATGGGCGTGACCAGGGTGTGCCAGACGGCACGTGTACGGCCCCGGTATCTTACTCAGCTGTTCCGCATCCTGAGGGGTTGGTTGGGCTCGGGAGGATCGAAGGCTCCATATTGTTCATTAATTGACACCTTATCAACATAGTTGAACCAATAGATGCACCAATCAATAAATTATCATTGTAAGGCTTCCATCCAGTGTTTAATTTAGTCCTGCCTTTTTCAACCGTGGGGTGACTCGGATCCGGAAGTGACGTCACCACGTCCTGAGTCAGATCAAGCCGGTCAGGTGAAAATTGTCCGCCAGATTTTCACTTTCCCTTGGTTGTTTTTAATCTAATTTGTTTCTGTGCGACCGTGGCGAGTTTCTCCTGTGGCTGCCGTGTGAGCGGAGGCCGTGCAGACTAGCCTGGGTTACGTGCAGACGGGGATGTGTGAGAACATGGGCGAGGTGGCGGGCCCGGCTCCCACCGGCTTCAGCCTGACGTACTTCCGGCCAGACCGGAGCTTCAGCCCGCAGAGCGCCCCGGATCGGCCCGGTCCGGCCCGGCGGGCCAGCAGCAGGGACGGCCCGCTGGAACGGGCCAGCAGCAGGGACGGCCCGCCGGAGTGGGCCAGCAGCAGGGACGGCCCGCTGGAACGGGCCCCGGAGTGGGCCAGCGGCAGGGACGGCCCGCTGGAACGGGCCCCGGAGTGGGCCAGCGGCAGGGACGGCCCGCTGGAACGGGCCCCGGAGTGGGCCAAGGCGCTGCTCGCCGGAGGTGGGCCAGGGGGTGGGGGTACATGGTTACAGGGGTGGGGTACATGGTTATAGCGGGGTACATGGTTATAGGGGGATGGGGTAAAGGTTATGGGGTGGGGGGTACATGGTTATAGGGGTGGGGGTACATGGTTACAGGGGGTGGGGGTACACGGTTATAGTGGGTGGGGGGCACACGGTTATAGGGGGTGGAGGGTACATGGTTACAGGGGGTGGGTATACAGGTTACAGATTATAGGGGTGGGGTACATGGTAATAGGGGGGTGGGGGTACACGATTATTGATTATAGGGGGTGGGGGGCACACGGTTATAGGGGTGGGGGACAGGTGGGGGTCTTGGTGATGGGAAGGGGTACCATAATTTCCAAGCAGATGTTATGGTGACCACCGTAACATCTGCTTGGAGATTAGGGGCCTAGTCTAGTAGCAGTCCTGCTGAAGGCTTTTTATGAAGCCAGGATTGTAGAAATTACCAAGATTATCAGTTATTTGTATAGTAATAAGTTAATGCTCTTGTGCATGCATGCTCTCAGTATGTCCCAAAGACCTTCACCAAGAGTGAATTGTTTTGTTTTCAGGCGTTGCCAGTTGCTGTGCAAAAACTGCTGTTGCTCCGTTGGACAGAACAAAGATCCTGCTCCAGGCTCACAACAGCCACTACAAACACTTAGGTCAGAGACTCAGACACATGTAGTTGTATAACTCATATTAAACATTTAGTATAAATTCGTGGGGATTCATCCCTCAGGATTCATTCCTCAAGCTAACCGACATCTCGCACACTTTTTTTCATCACAACCATTTATTTTTCACGAGCCGACGTTTCGATGACCGTCTGTCATCTTCATCAGGGCAATTCTCTCGGCTTGTTTCTAGGTGCTTCCTTTAGATGTAGGGGATCACTCTGGGTCCGGGGGTCCAGAAGATACTACAGCGAGGATCCATCCATTGAGAAGTAAGCAGTATGAGGGACGACTGCGTGTGCAAGATGTCCGTTAGCTTGAGGAATGAATCCCCTCTACATATACTACATATTAAACATTTAGGTTAGACACATGTAGTTGTATAACTCATATTAAACATTTAGGTCAGACACATGTAGTTGTATAACTCATATTAAACATTTAGGTTAGACACATGTAGCTGTATAACTCATATCAAACACTTAGGTCAGACACATGTAGTTGTATAACTCATATTAAACTTAAACATTTAGGTCAGACACATGTAGTTGTATAACTCATATTGAGCCATTCTGTAAGCATCTGTGAGAAGACGGGCTAGTCTCCACATGGCCTCCTTAAGGGGTTATGGACATTACTTAAAATTCTGTAAAAATAGGGTGAAACCCTGGAGGAGTGTGCACTGGTGGTTTGTATAGAGCTATAACAGCGTGTGTTCTGTAATGTTCTGTTCCATTCTGCAGGAATTTTCTCAACTCTTGACGCCATCTGGAGACGGGAGGGCGTGCGGGGTTGGTACAAGGGGAACTGGTGTCAGATGGTTCGAATCTTCCCCTACGGAGCCGTGCAGTTTATGGCCTTCGAACAGTTCAAAAAGGTGAGAAAAATCAAGCTCACCTGTCCTGTGATACTGACCCTGCAAATCATATACGTTTTCTGCCCTGCAGACCCTGCCATGAACCATGTTTTCTGCCCTACAGACCCCTGCCATGAACCATGCTGACTGTTTGTTTGTTTGTTTGTTTGTTTGTTTGTTTGACAGACCCTGACCCCTGCCATGAACCATGTTTTCTGCCCTGCAGACCCTGACCCCTGCCATGAACCATGCTGACTGTTTGTTTGTTTGTTTGTTTCTTTGTTGTTTGACAGACCCTGACCCCTGCCATGAACCACCCCCACCTGGCCAAGCTGCTGGCTGGCTCGCTGGGGGGCATGGCGGCCGTGATCCTGACCTACCCGCTGGACATGGTGCGTGTGCGGCTGATGTTCCAGGTCAAAGGTGAACACCTGTACGAGGGTATCTGGCACACATTCCGAACCATCTGGGCACAGGAGGGGGGCATGCTGGCCTTCTACAGGGGCTTCGTACCAACCCTCATCGGCATGGTCCCCTACTCGGGTAAGTGGTACAACCCATTTCTGATATAGGTCCCCTGTCCCCATGTCTTCACCTTTGACGTGTCCTGACCCTGCTGACCTCCTCAGGTCTGTTGTTCTTCACCTTTGACACATCCTGACCCTGCTGACCTCCACAGGTCTGTCGTTCTTCACCTTTGACACGTCCTGACCCTGCTGACCTCCACAGGTCTGTTGTTCTTCACCTTTGACATGTCCTGACCCTGCTGACCTCCACAGGTCTGTTGTTCTTCACCTTTGACATGTCCTGACCCCTGCTGCCCTCCACAGGTCTGTCGTTCTTCACCTTTGACATGTCCTGACCCTGCTGACCTCCACAGGTCTGTTGTTCTTCACCTTTGACATGTCCTGACCCCTGCTGACCTCCACAGGTCTGTCGTTCTTCACCTTTGACATGTCCTGACCCTGCTGCCCTCCACAGGTCTGTCGTTCTTCACCTTTGACACGTTGAAGCAGCTGCTGCTGGAGAGCGGGCCGCGGCTGCTTCTGCAGCACGGAGGCAGCGACGGGGACCGGGCCCTGCGCGCTCCCGTCAACCTGGTGCTGGGAGGGGTGGCTGGGGCCATCGCACAGACCGCATCGTAAGTACAGCCACAAAGTCTCATGAAAGTACATGCCAGACATTGTTGTTTACTTTGTGTTTTTGTTTGTTTGTTTGCTTACTTTCTCTGTGTTTGACCCCAGGTACCCCCTGGATGTGACCAGAAGAAGGATGCAGCTGGCTGTGCTGACCTCTAATGCTGAGAAGTTCAGGTGCGCCCCCTACTGGTTACCTTTATAACTGCAGACATGACAAGCACTACTGCTGCACCCCCTACTGGTTACCTTTATATCTGCAGACATGAGAAGCACTACTGCTGCACACGTTTGTTTTGTGCCCACATGAATCTGGCAAACGGTAATTATAGTTTGTGGCTGAGTGTCTAAAGGAGGGAGATCCATGGGAATGTGGCTGTGTGCAGACCCTGCTGACTGTTTGTTTGTTTGTTTCCAGCGGCTGTTTACAGACCCTGCTGACTGTTTGTTTGTTTGTTTGTTCCCAGTGGCTGTGTGCGGACCCTGCTGACTGTTTGTATGTTTGTTTGTTCCCAGTGGCTGTGTGCGGACCCTGCTGACTGTTTGTATGTTTGTTTGTTCCCAGTGGCTGTGTGCGGACCCTGCTGACTGTTTGTATGTTTGTTTGTTCCCAGCGGCTGTTTACAGACCCTGCTGACTGTTTGTATGTTTGTTTGTTCCCAGCGACTGTTTACAGACCCTGCTGACTGTTTGTATGTTTGTTTGTTCCCAGCGACTGTTTACAGACCCTGCTGACTGTTTGTTTGTTTGTTTGTTCCCAGCGACTGTTTACAGACCCTGCTGACTGTTTGTATGTTTGTTTGTTCCCAGCGGCTGTGTGCGGACCCTGCTGACTGTTTGTTTGTTTGTTTGTTCCCAGCGGCTGTTTACAGACCCTGCTGACGGTGTACCAGACTGACGGCGTGAAACACGGGCTGTACCGCGGGATCAGCGTCAACTATCTCCGGGTCATCCCGCAGGTCGCCATGTCCTTCTGTGTCTACGAGATGTGCAAACAACTTCTCCGGATGGAGCACCCCGCGCAAAACTCACGGATGGAGCACCCAACGCAAACCTCGCAAAACCTACCCCAAAACTCACAGATGGAGCACCCAGTGCAAAACTCACAGATGGAGCACCCAGTGCAAAACTCACAACAAAACTCAAACTCACAAAAACCTGATCAAAACTCCAAACTCTCCTGACAAAATAATGGACAGCAAGTCACAGAAATCTGGACAGCATCTGCAATGTCTGATTATCTAAGTCTGGACAGCATCTGCAATGTCTGATTATCTAAGTCTGGATGGCATCTGCAATGTCTGATTATCTAGGCCTGGACAGCATCTGCAATGTCTGATTATCTAAGCCTGGATGGCATCTGCAACAACAGGCTGCCTTTGGGCAAGTGTATTTTTAACAGTAAGAAAAGATTTAAACTTACGAAGTACTGCACTAGTTTTATATATAAGGATGCCAGCAGCCACTGAAGTGACAATGTCATCAGTATTGACTTATTTATGAAATCTATTTATTTGTCGCTTGTGCAGCTGCAGTCTTCTGTCTTCTCTGATGAAAACTAGAGGAAATTTATTTTTATTAAATGCAATATTGTAAGAGGTATTCAAATAATTAGCAAAGAAGCAATACAAGAGCGTAGAGATCTGGAATAAAACAGAGGTGAGGAAAACATGACCTTATTCACGCCCTGAAACTGCGTGTACCAAGGTGCAGACTGTGTGCACCAAGGTGCAGACTGTGTACCAAGGTGCAGACTGTGTGCACCAAGGTGCAGACTGTGTACCAAGGTGCAGACTGTGTGCACCAAGGTGCAGACTGTGTGTACCAAGGTGCAGACTGTGTGTACCAAGGTGCAGACTGTGTGTACCAAGGTGCAGACTGTGTGTACCAAGGTGCAGACTGTGTGTACCAAGGTGCAGACTGTGTGTACCAAGGTGCAGACTGTGTGTACCAAGGTGCAGACTGTGTACTAAGGTGCAGACTGTGTGTACCAAGGTGCAGACTGTGTGTACCAAGGTGCAGACTGTGTGTACCAAGGTGCAGACTGTGTGTACCAAGGTGCAGACTGTGTGTACCAAGGTGCAGACTGTGTACTAAGGTGCAGACTGTGTGTACCAAGGTGCAGACTGTGTGTACCAAGGTGCAGACTGTGTGCACCAAGGTGCAGACTGTGTGTACCAAGGTGCAGACTGTGTGTACCAAGGTGCAGACTGTGTGTACCAAGGTGCAGACTGTGTGTACCAAGGTGCAGACTGTGTACTAAGGTGCAGACTGTGTGTACCAAGGTGCAGACTGTGTGTACCAAGGTGCAGACTGTGTGTACCAAGGTGCAGACTGTGTGTACCAAGGTGCAGACTGTGTGTACCAAGGTGCAGACTGTGTACTAAGGTGCAGACTGTGTGTACCAAGGTGCAGACTGTGTGTACCAAGGTGCAGACTGTGTGTACCAAGGTGCAGACTGTGTACTAAGGTGCAGACTGTGTGTACCAAGGTGCAGACTGTGTGTACCAAGGTGCAGACTGTGTACCAAGGTGCAGACTGTGTGTACCAAGGTGCAGACTGTGTGTACCAAGGTCCAGACTGTGTGTACCAAGGTGCAGACTGTGTGTACCAAGGTGCAGACTGTGTGTACCAAGGTGCAGACTGTGTGTACCAAGGTGCAGACTGTGTGTACCAAGGTGCAGACTGTGTGTACCAAGGTGCAGACTATTACCCCCCAGACTGTTTTCATATTGGTCTTCCAGTCAAAGGTTTTATTACCTGTAACGTTTTATTTTGTAGTTCATTTAGCTAATTTATGTGTGTTATTTATCGAAGTTTGCTGTTGAATGACTGTGTTATTTCTGAGGATTGTAGGCCCAATCCACTCTCGTCTCCAGCACTGCGGAACGCCATAGGTTCAACGGTAGATTGTTATGAGATACATGTATCCCTATTAACGTTAGATTGTTATGTATCCCAGGATTTATTTCTTGTGTCTGAAGCTCAACAAAATAAAATGTGTGGAACTAACAGCTGTCATGTTTATTCTGTATGTGCTGGTCCTGAGAAGCTGATTTCGGTCCTGAGAAGCTGATTTCGGTCCTTTGTTGTGAGCACAATAAGGTTTTTACCAGGGCGTAACAAAGGAGCAGGCTTGCCGAACTATCCTTCAGTCTTATAGAACTGGGGCATTCATTTTAAATTTAGTCTATTAGTATTAATTTCATTTCATCTCATTTAATAATTCACTCGTCGGGTCAATTTTGTTTATGCTTTTTAAACATGATATCATGGAGGGAAGTAAGTTGTTTTATGTAAGGGACTTGAAACACGAAACTTCACTAACAGGGTTGTGGGCTTAGACAACAATATTTCTCAGTAACACGTGTTTCAGCCAAAGCCTGCGGTGTTTTATGATAAACTTTTCCTCCCACTGAACTGGATAGACCAGAAAGGACAAGCGATGGTTGTAGGTTACCCTTGCTAAACCGTGGATAGCAACAAAAGGCGAGCGTTGCTCAGGAGGACAGACCCCGTGGTCCCAGCCATGGACACAGACTGAACCGTACAGGAAATCGCATGGACGACAACTGCATCTTTATTCCAACTACAAGTGAAATAAATCAATAATACCTAATTCTTGTGTAACAGTAGGATAGAGTTATCATAGACGGAATGTTTTATTACAGGTATTTCTTTATATAGCTTATAGGAAACTTGTTAAGGATTACAAATGCTGGTTAAAATGGATACGAGCTTTATGTAGCAATGCTAATAATGTAGCAATGCTGTGTAGCGATGCCGCTCATTTCTTGTAAAGATATGCAGAAGAGTTTTTCTAAGTCCAACTGTTGACCACAGAAAGTTATTACAGCAAGTTAGATTACTCAAATCCTCATTGCATAATCTAATCCCATCATTCTAATCCTTATTATATCAATCCTTATTATATTAATCCTTATTGCATGATTATTACATTATTGATCGTTTTTACTTTAATCCTTATTGTATTAATCCTTATTATATTAGTCCTTATTATATTAATCCTTGTTATCTTAATCCTTATTACCTTAATCTTTACCATCTTGATCCTTACTATATTGATCCTTAATATTTTAATCTTTAGTATATTAATCCTTACTATATTAATCCTTACTATATTAAGCCTTATCATATCAATCCTTATCATATCAATCCTTATTAAATATTGCTCTAATCCTTATTACATTAATCCTGACTATATTAATCCTTATCAGGCAAAGTCTACCTGCATCTTAACCATCCCGACGGCCGGATGACGTTCTGATGAAGTGTAGGTTTGTTTGTTTGTTTGTTTGTTTGTTTGTTTGTTTGTTTGTTTGTTTGTTTGTGGGAATAACATTTTCTGGTCTTTACTGTCTAAAGGTCTGAATGGCGTAATTTAATAGGAGTGGAGCAGACTAGGTGGTATGACGTCATGAGCATGGAATGACGTAGTGAGGATGGTATGACGTCATGAGGATGGTTAAAACGCAGGAAGGCCTGAGAACTACATCCGGGCCACGAAGTAACGGATTGTCAGACAAACGTCATCATGGAGTTACCACGTCGCCGACTAGGGGAGGAAGCCGCTAAAACAGCAGACTAATAATCACTAACACAATGCCGGGCTGGGGAGGAGAGAGGTTCAATCATTTCTTCAATTTGGTTAAGTTCAATAGTTTTGGATGCGCAATGTTTCACCTACAAGCCGTGTTACAGCACAGCGAGGTTGGAATAAATTTGTTCGGAAGTCGATGTCTTGAGCTGAGTGAACACAGAAGTGCCTGCCCTTCCCCCAGCATTGTGCTGCAGTTGTCGTGGTAACCAGTCAGGGGAAGTTGTCGTGGGGGCCAGTCAGGTCGCTCCCAGTGTTTAACCCACCCAGATCAAAGAACTAATAGTTCTTTAAATGTCAGGGACTCAGACTGCCTCGAAACCTGTTCCTTCGATGACTAGAAGACGTGAAATTTTGCTCTGCCTTTGGCGAATTGTTATAGACTTAATGGGTTAGGTGTAACACTGGGAGCCCCTTAAACTTCATGGGACGGTTTTCGCACATTTTACTCGTTTCAGGACAGTTGTTCTTGTGTTCTTTGCCGTTAATCTCTCCAATTAAATCAGATTGTGAAGCAATTTTCAGATTTGAGAATATTCCTGTGATTTAAATTGATCTGGCTAAAAAAGTGAATACTGTCGAAATGAGATAAAGTGTGCAAACAAACGCGTGATGTCGCCTCCTCCGCTCAGATGGCTGCCGGAAAGGTTCCTACCTCACTGTAAACAGAAAGGGACCCGTGGTCAATACACAACGACTCCTGTGCTTTACAAGTCTATTACACTTTTGTTGTCTAGATCAATACATCGTCAAACAGTCCAGAACAGTGTTTATCTGTATTGTTTTAACTCTTTCACTAGGCTAGCACAGGCTGACATGCCATCTTTCCAAACGGCTTGTTTATAATCATTATATGACAACCGACTCACCGTTACAGCATTTAATCTTGTGGCCGGTCCAGCAGCATGCTCCGTCCCCACAGTCGCTGCTCGCCACGTGGACGCCCCAGTCGCAGCCGCCAGGGTTGCAGAATGGAGCTGTGCCTTCCCACCGGCAGACTGGAACGGCACAAGTATGGCACACATTACACCACTGGGGCACACGTATGGCACACATTACACCACTGGGGCACAAGTATAATTGGCACACATTACACCACTGGGGCACAGGTATGGCACACATTACACCACTGGGGCACAAGTATGGCACACATTACACCACTGGGGCACAAGTATGGCACACATTACACCACTGGAGCACAAGTATAATTGGCACACATTACATCACTGGGGCACAGGTATGGCACACATTACACCACTGGGGCACAAGTATAATTGGCACACATTACACCACTGGGGCACAGGTATGGCACACATTACACCACTGGGGCACAGGTATGGCACACATTACACCACTGGGGCACAGGTATGTCACACATTACACCACTGGGGCACAAGTATGTCACACATTACACCACTGGGGCACAAGTATGGCACACATTACACCACTGGAGCACAAGTATAATTGGCACACATTACATCACTGGGGCACACGTATG
Organism: Branchiostoma floridae x Branchiostoma japonicum; assembly: GCA_013266295.2. NCBI lineage: Eukaryota > Metazoa > Chordata > Leptocardii > Amphioxiformes > Branchiostomatidae > Branchiostoma > Branchiostoma floridae x Branchiostoma japonicum. Next base: position 64,351 of record CM023837.1, read on the forward strand.
GCACACATTACACCACTGGGGCACAAGTATAATTGGCACACATTACACCACTGGGGCACAGGTATGGCACACATTACACCACTGGGGCACAGGTATGGCACACATTACACCACTGGGGCACAAATATAATTGGCACACATTACACCACTGGGGCACAAGTATGGCACACATTACACCACTGGGGCACAAGTATAATTGGCACACATTACACCACTGGGGCACAAGTACGGCACACAGTACACCACTGGGGCACAGCTATGTCACACATTACACCACTGGGGCACAAGTATGGCACCCATTACACCACTGGGGCACAAGTATGGCACACAGTACACCACTGGGGCACAAGTACGGCACACAGTACACCACTGGGGCACAAGTATGGCACACATTACACCACTGGGGCACAGGTATGGCACACATTACACCACTGGGGCACAGGTATGGCACACGTTACACCACTGGGGCACAAGTATGGCACACATTACACCACTGGGGCACAAGTATGGCACACATTACACCACTGGGGCACAAGTACGGCACACATTACACCACTGGGGCACAGGTATGGCACACATTACACCACTGGGGCACAGGTATGGCACACATTACACCACTGGGGCACAAGTATGGCACACATTACACCACTGGGGCACAAGTATAATTGGCACACATTACACCACTGGGGCACAAGTACGGCACACAGTACATCACTGGGGCACAGGTATGTCACACATTACACCACTGGGGCACAAGTATGTCACACATTACACCACTGGGGCACAAGTATGGCACACATTACACCACTGGGGCACAGGTATGGCACACATTACAGCACTGGGGCACACGTATGGCACCCATTACACCACTGGGGCACAAGTACGGCACACATTACACCACTGGGGCACAAGTATGGCACACATTACACCACTGGGGCACAAGTATGGCACACATTACAGCACTGGGGCACAAGTATGTCACACATTACACCACTGGGGCACAGGTATGGCACACATTACACCACTGGGGCACAAGTATGGCACACATTACACCACTGGGGCACAAGTATGGCACACATTACACCACTGGGGCACACGTATGGCACACATTACACCACTGGGGCACAGGTATGGCACACATTACACCACTGGGGCACACGTATGGCACACATTACACCACTGGGGCACAGGTATGGCACACATTACACCACTGGGGCACAAGTATGGCACACATTACACCACTGGGGCACAGGTATGGCACACATTACACCACTGGGGCACAAGTATGGCACACATTACACCACTGGGGCACAGGTATGGCACACATTACACCACTGGGGCACAAGTATAATTGGCACACATTACACCACTGGGGCACAGGTATGGCACACATTACACCACTGGGGCACAAGTATGGCACACATTACACCACTGGGGCACAAGTATGGCACACATTACACCACTGGGGCACAAGTATGGCACACATTACACCACTGGGGCACAGGTATGGCACACATTACACCACTGGGGCACAAGTATGGCACACATTACACCACTGGGGCACAGGTATGGCACACATTACACCACTGGGGCACAAGTATAATTGGCACACATTACACCACTGGGGCACAAGTATGGCACACATTACACCACTGGGGCACAAGTATGGCACACATTACACCACTGGGGCACAAGTATGGCACACATTACACCACTGGGGCACAAGTATGGCACACATTACCAATTCATACCAACTAGGAACTTGCTGCTGTCTCACCTTGGCGGGTACAGACCAGGTCCGAGCCTGTCCAGGTGCCGCCGCCGCTGCAGGTTCGGCTCGTGGAACCGCCGTCCACAAAGTAGCCGCTGTTACAGCTGTAGCTGCAGACCTCGTTCTCCGTGTAGGGGGCGCCGCAGCCGGAAATACTGGCCGCATGCAGGACGGGTGGGTTCGGGCAGGGGCCTGGCAGAACAAACACATTTTGTTGTTTAGAATTCAAAGAAGACATATATAGTGGTGGCGCACTCAAGTTTGAGAACGTGTATTGACGCTTCCACTAACATATACAACAAAAGAATGAATTTACACAGAATACAGCTAATTATAACAAAATGCTGAAATAGTATAACAGTATGATTTAAAAGCGCCAGCCCAGCCCCATATACATATATATATATATATTTGTATATCATAGCATAAAACAGATAAACAGCGCGGCTTAAGCATATCTAATAAGAGCAACATGAGTATCTGACTGACTGCTCTGATTTTGTAGGCTTGTTTACAACAAACGCTACAAGGCCCCGTGACTTTCTTCTAGCATGGTCGCCTGCCAAAATGTAACACTTGGTTTAAACAAAGGCAATATATCTTTTACGCCATACATTGCACATTATCTTCTTTAGCGATGAAAACTTTTGTTTGCTAATGAAGTACTAGATTAGTTGCCTACACATTTCTGAAGGTATGTGAGTCTAATTAGATATCAATGTATCTTTCACCGTCTATGTCCGAAACCTGAGCTGAGCTGACAAAGCAAGTCGGCTTACTTGAACAGATGACACCAGCATCCTCATAATGTGAACAGTCGTGAATGCCCCACCCGTTATGGGTGCAGTCGGACAGCTTCGTCTCGGTACCGGAGCATATCACCTGGTCCAGCCAGATCTGCCCAGACCCTTCGCCGAACCGGGCGTTAGTTGTCGCCAGATGAGCATCGGTGTAGCCCAGCATCCGACACACCACGTGCGCGTCACTCAACCCCCAGGAGTCATCGCACACTGTTCCCCACTGGCCGTTGTGCAGGACCTCCACTCGGCCTTCATTCGCCAAGCTGCCACCCACCAGACGGACGGCTGTGTAGAGGGGAAACACACAAAAATAAACCTGTACCACAGGAGAACACACCCGTGTAGTACTGACCTGTACCACAGGAAAACACACCCATGTAGTACTGACCCTTAGCAGAGTGCACACCCATGAGTACTGACCTTTAGCACAGAGCACACCCATGTAGTACTGACCCTTAGCGGAGAGCACACCCATGAGTACTGACCTTTAGCAGAGAGCACACCCATGTAGTACTGACCCTTAGCACAGAGCACACCCATGTAGTACCGACCCTTAGCAGAGAGCACACCCATGTAGTACTGACCTTTATCACACCCATGAGTACTGACCTTTAGCAGAGAGCACACCCATGTAGTACTGACCCTTAGCACAGAGCACACCCATGTAGTACCGACCCTTAGCAGAGAGCACACCCATGTAGTACTGACCTTTATCACACCCATGTAGTACTGACCCTTAGCACAGAGCACACCCATGTAGTACCGACCCTTAGCAGAGAGCACACCCATGTAGTACTGACCTTTATCACACCCATGAGTACTGACCTTTAGCAGAGAGCACACCCATGTAGTACTGACCCTTAGCACAGAGCACACCCATGTAGTACTGACCTTTATCACACCCATGAGTACTGACCTTGAGCACAGAGCACACCCATGTAGTACTGACCTTTAGCAGAGTGCACACCCATGTAGTACTGACCTTTAGCACAGAGCACACCCATGTAGTACTGACCTTTAGCAGAGAGCACACCCATGTAGTACTGACCCTTAGCACAGAGCACACCCATGTAGTACCGACCCTTAGCAGAGAGCACACCCATGTAGTACTGACCTTTATCACACCCATGAGTACTGACCTTGAGCACAGAGCACACCCATGTAGTACTGACCTTTAGCAGAGTGCACACCCATGTAGTACTGACCTTGAGCACACAGCACACCCATGTAGTACTGACCTTGAGCACAGAGCACACCCATGTAGTACTGACCTTTAGCACAGAGCACACCCATGTAGTACTGACCCTTAGCAGAGTGCACACCCATGTAGTACTGACCTTTACCACAGAGCACACCCATGTAGTACCGACCCTTAGCAGAGTGCACACCCATGTAGTACTGACCTTGAGCACACAGCACACCCATGTAGTACTGACCTTTACCACAGAGCACACCCATGTAGTACCGACCCTTAGCAGAGTGCACACCCATGTAGTACTGACCTTGAGCACACAGCACACCCATGTAGTACTGACCTTTATCACAGCGCACACCCATGTAGTACTGACCTTTATCACAGCGCACACCCATGTAGCTGCCTTGACATTCGCAAGTGAAGCGGTTTACGCCGTCCACACAGTGGCCTCCATTTTGGCATGGGCTTGACGCACATTCATTGATATCTGTGAGGGCCATGAAATGGTACAGATCAGAGCTCTGTTGCATACCAAGTATTCAGGGCATTTTATACTTTACAGTGCTTTCAACATTCACTTCAATGTCAGGCTCACGACAAACTAGGTGTAAAGTGTTACGAACTTGTCTGGCAGTTGTGTCGGGCTTAAGACAAACTAAGTGTAAGTGTGCACGAACTTGTCTGGCAGTTGTGTCAGGCTCACGACAAACTATTAATGTAAATGTGTACGAACTTGTCTGGCAGTTGTGTCGGGCTTAAGACAAACTAAGTGTAAACTGCACGAACTTGTCTGGCAGTTGTGTCGGGCTCACGACAATCTAAGTGTAAAGTGCACGAACTTGTCTGGCAGTTGTGTCGGGCTCACGACAATCTAAGTGTAAAGTGCACGAACTTGTCTGGCAGTTGTGTCGGGCTCACGACAAACTAAGTGTAATGTGCACGAACTTGTCTGGCAGTTGTTAGGCTCACGACAATCTAAGTGTAAAGTGCACGAACTTGTCTGGCAGTTGTGTCGGGCTCACGACAAACTAAGTGTAATGTGCACGAACTTGTCTGGCAGTTGTTAGGCTCACGACAAACTAAGTGTAAGTGTGCACGAACTTGTCTGGCAGTTGTGTCGGGCTCACGACAAACTAAGTGTAAAGTGCACGAACTTGTCTGGCAGTTGTGTCGGGCTCACGACAATCTAAGTGTAAAGTGCACGAACTTGTCTGGCAGTTGTGTCGGGCTCACGACAAACTAAGTGTAAAGTGCACGAACTTGTCTGGCAGTTGTGTCGGGCTCACGACAATCTAAGTGTAAAGTGCACGAACTTGTCTGGCAGTTGTGTCGGGCTCACGACAAACTAAGTGTAATGTGCACGAACTTGTCTGGCAGTTGTTAGGCTCACGACAATCTAAGTGTAAAGTGCACGAACTTGTCTGGCAGTTGTGTCGGGCTCACGACAAACTAAGTGTAATGTGCACGAACTTGTCTGGCAGTTGTTAGGCTCACGACAAACTAAGTGTAAGTGTGCACGAACTTGTCTGGCAGTTGTGTCGGGCTCACGACAAACTAAGTGTAATGTGCACGAACTTGTCTGGCAGTTGTGTTAGGCTCACGACAAACTAAGTGTAAGTGTGCACGAACTTGTCTGGCAGTTGTGTCGGGCTCACGACAAACTAAGTGTAATGTGCACGAACTTGTCTGGCAGTTGTGTTAGGCTCACGACAAACTAGGTGTAAAGTGCACAAACTTGTCTGGCAGTTGTAGCCCCCGAAGCCAGGTCGGCAGGTGCAGGTGTATCTGTTGGTCTCATCGCTGCAGGTCCCGCCGTTCCGGCAGGGGTTGGAGGAGCATTCGTTGATGTCTGCAGAGTCAAAACAAGTCATTATGAACGGCACTTCAGCGGGCGCAAGAGCATCATTCTACACAATTCTATCTCATGCATGTCACTGATGGTTACTCTTCCCAAACTGTTTCTGCCCAATTGGCCCACGGTCGGTTTGATTTTCGCTGTGTATGCTACATCTGAACCATCAGGGCCTAACAACAAATGATAGACGCCTCATATTTCTGGATCTAATAGTGACATGTAATAGACACCATCTGCACCTAACGGCGGCATGTGATAGACACCATCTGCACCTAACAGTGACATGTGAAAGACACCATCTGCACCTAACAGTGACACATGATAGACACCATCTGCGCCTAACAGTGACACATGATAGACACCATCCGCACCTAAGCTGGTATATTACGTCAAAGGGCGATTATACCGGCTATACAGATACAGATACATGATAGACACCATCTGCACCTAACAGCGACACATGATAGACACCATCTGCACCTAACAGTTACACATTATAGACACCATCTGCACCTAACAGTTATAAGGCGTGACATACTGGTGCATGTGCTTGATCCGGCTGCACTGAAAGAGCCGGCTGCGCAGGGTCGGCAGACAGTTTGGCCCGCGGGGTGGCTGTAGGTGTTGGCCGGGCAGGCTTGGCAGCCGGTGGAGCCGCCCTCCGTGTTGAACTGTCCTGTCGGGCACGGCTGGCAGGCCGAGGCGCCGTCGGCGGCGCTGAAGTGTCCCGCTGGGCAGGGGTCGCACGCCGTCCCGTCCGCCCGACTGAAGGTGCCCGCGGGGCAGATCTCCGACACCTCGTCCCCGTTCACACACCTGTGGCCGTCTGGGCACGCCTCGCAGGTGAAAGTAGTTTCTCCTGCACCTGAACAAAGAAAAAGATGGACGGATGGATGGATGCATGGATGGATGGATGGATGGATGGGTGGATGGGTGGATGGATGGATGGATGGATGGGTGGGTGGATGGATGGATGGGTGGGTGGATGGATGGATGGATGGATGGATGGATGGATGGATGGATGGATGGATGGATGGATGGATGGGTGGGTGGATGGATGGATGGATGGGTGGGTGGGTGGATGGATGGATGGGTGGATGGACGGATGGATGGATGGATGGATGGATGGATGGATGGATGGATGGATGGATGGATGGATGGATGGATGGATGGATGGATGGACAGGGTAGGTCAGGCACCAGAAAGCCTGACCAACCCTTGATAAAATGTGGGAAGCTGAGAAAAATAAGTGTACACACTCTTTTTTTCAGTAGAAAAACTCTTACTGCTGCAAAGTATTAAGTATCGCAGCGCCTTAGACGCACTTACGCTGAATCTACTTTGCGTAGTTATATTTTAAAGACATATTTTAGGCAGCAGTAACGTTTGGTCGTTACCTCCCTACGTCAATTTTGCTGATGGACGTTGTCTGTATGTGTTATGGGTGGTGTTCATTTTGAAATACAGTGATGCTGAATTACCCATAATAATTGTAATGATGCAATCTTGCGACGCACTAAATCACCAACCTGGTATAACCAGCCGATCGTACATGTTGCCGGTTGCTGTAGAAACTTTCTCCTCGGCAGTGCAGAGCCTGCTTTTCAAATGGCAGGCGTTATCATCGTTGAACTGGAAGGACAGGCATGTCTGTTCGACACAGCAAAATTCTGCACATACCTCCAGGGAACTAATACTGCGATAGGATTGTATGACACTTCCTGAACAGCCAGTATTGGGGACGTGACGAAACGATGCTACTCCACAACTCTCTGAAATATATAATAAACGAAAGATCGTTTACAGAAGTACCATCACTGCAGGAATTCCATTCTTTACGCACACCTTAAAGCATGCGTGAAGGTCCCGTTTCTTCACTCGCCTGTACCTTTCAGAAAGCTTTAATATGTGCTTAAAGGTAGGATTTCGCCTAGTGCATCACACAAAAGACGGTAATCTAGCAGCTAAATGTTCGGCTATACGTCTTTACTACTCCTAAAAATCACCAAAGCTGTGAAAATTGTTTGTCTCAAGATCTAATTCTTTTTTTTTTGGCGACGTCTCAGAGAGGAGCCCAATGGTACAGTATTGTGTGCAATTCGCAAGAATTCTAGGAATCGTGCAGGCATTTTCTCCACAGGAATGGAATGTCCACAGGCATGTCTCTGACCCACATCTATGCCCACATTCCTGGAAACCTTTGGGACCCTGCTTTGGGAAGACCTCTCTACCCCGGATGCCCTACTTTCTGTGACCCCAGGGCTCGTTCACTATACACTCAGGGGAGGAGTGCACTGTACCAAGTCTTCCTCAAAATCATGAAATGATGGCAGGGCCGCAGTGCCATGCAAACAATAACCCTAACAGCAACCACCGTCGCCATGGCAATGTATGTTTTCATTGCCAGTCTGGTTTATATTTTTGTCAAACCGATTTCTGTAGCATGCCTTCTTTTCACACCTCCTAAAAATTCCACTACTCTAATATTTGAATGGGAAGGAAAATGGAGTGAAAATACTTTGCCGGCCTCTCCGGATGCCTTTTTTTTTTAATGGCGGATATTTACATTGTAAATGCCATAGTCTCACCCACATTAGAACATTTAACCTTCTCCAGCTCCCACTGATACACAAAATGTGACATTTCTGTTGTAAATGTAAAAAAAAAAAACCGTGAATATCTTTAGTCATTTTAGGCCGCATGTTTTTTGCAGATTGTACCCCAAACCCAAACATATCTGATTTCTCTAGTGCACACTACTACTCAAGTAGCAGCCATTGGTAGGTCAAGGAAAAAAACGATGCTTCTCTTACCTCCTCTGAACTGCATTTCCTTGAGCCATGGCTGCCAACCCGAGTGGGTCTGATTGATGACGACCTGCCAGTACCGGGCTGGTCCCTGCCGGAACCCGCTGAACTCCTGGCGCGCGCTTGTCCCTACCCGGACGTTAGTGACGGCATGGACGTCCTCCATGACCGAATTCCGCGGCCTTTGCAGCTTGAAGGCTTTAACGTCGTGCGTGGTGTCTCCGTAGTTGTTTATCGCGACCTGTGAGAGAGTGTAGGCTTGCTGGAGATCTAGAAGGAAGGTCCAACGGTTGTAGTTCTGGCGTAAACCTGTAGGGTTCCACCAGGTCGAAGTGAGCCCATCCACGGCTTTGCGGGCATCGTATGTCACTCCGTTGCTCACATATGGTGTACCGGAGATGTCTCGAGCCAAAATCTGTTCCGGCTGCAGCCAGGTACCTGTAGGCTCTGAGAAGGATGGACTATTGAACAGGGAACTCGATTGCTCACACACAAACGCACGCACACACAAACGCACACACATGCCGTCCCATCATGCACTGTTTCCTAGCCACCTGCCGTCCCATCATGCACTGTTTCCTAACGCCTACCCACCTGCCGTCCCATCATGCACTGTTTCCGAACGTCTACCCACCTGCTGTCCCATCATGCACTGTTTCCTACACACCTGCCGTCCCATCATGCACTGTTTCCTAACGTCTACACACCTGCCGTCCCATCATGCACTGTTTCCTACCCACCTGCCGTCCCATCATGCACTGTTTCCGAATGTCTACCCACCTGCTGTCCCATCATGCACTGTTTCCGAACGTCTACCCACCTGCTGTCCCATCATGCACTGTTTCCTACCCACCTGCCGTCCCATCATGCACTGTTTCCTAACGTCTGCCCACCTGCCGTCCCATCATGCACTGTTTCCTAACGTCTACCCACCTACCGTCCCATCATGCACTGTTTCCTACCCACCTGCCGTCCCATCATGCACTGTTTCCTACCCACCTGCCGCAGCGACGGCTCCCTCCTGCGCCTGTTGCCCCGGGTTACAGCCGGTCATGCAGGTTCCGTCCGGCGCGCGGTACTGGCACGAGCGGCACTGGTCCACGTCCGGCCCGGTGCACACCCGGACCCCGCTGCCGCTCAGGTCCTCACAGAAGCTGCTGCACCCTACGGGGGACAGACTGGAGTTACAGGCAGAAACTGCTGCACCCTACGGGGGACAGACTGGAGTTACAGGCAGAAACTGCTGCACCCTACGGGGGACAGACTGGAGTTACAGGCAGAAACTGCTGCACCCTACGGGGGACAGACTGGAGTTACAGGTTGCCTTACAACTCGCAACTGCTCTCATGTAGCTTACAGATGCTAGAGCAGATCCCTACCAAAGTACAGTGGGGACATCATCACTAGACTGTCCGACCGTCAGAGCTTTACGCAACGCTTACAGGCAGATATGCAAAGGTTAGGTTTGGCAGGTCGTTCGGTACCATATAGCCAGCTGGACCGCGTGCCTGTGGACTGGTGCAGTGTTACGCCGAAGGGCGGTTATACCAGCTACTGACAGATACAGATACAGAAGCTGGTGTGTTACACTGAAGGGCGGTTATACCGGCTATACAGATACAGAGGCTGGTGTCAGTTACGCCGAAGGGCGGTTATACCGGCTATACATGTACAGATGCAGAGGCTGGTGTGTTACGCCGAAGGACGGCTATACAGGTTAATGATACAGATACTTAAAGACAAGAGCTGTTGATTATAGTGTTCAACTGTCAGAGGATTCAAATGTTAATGGTTTCAGTTGCTTATATCCCTCTAGTAAAACAACGAACCTTTCCGAACGTGAAACATAGTATGTAGCCCTTTTCCGTATTCCTTTTGTCTGTTATCGTCGAAAGCTAACTTTACAAGGATGAACTTTGACACGTACTTCTGCAGACGCCGTTGTCGTCATAGTGGGTCAGAGGGCACTCCGCCACACACGTGACCACGCCGGCTGCCGTGAGGTCATCCATCCTCTTGATGCCTGTGCGATGGCAGTGCGCATGCGTTAGGACAACAAACATGTCACAGGTTCAATAAAACATGTCATGTGAGCACGTCGGCAGAACGTACTGCGCCTGCGCAAAACCTGAATTTTCGCTAGATTTTTGGTCAACGTTGCATCAGAATCTTGCCTGTTGCAGACCATATCTTTTTCTACACAACATTTGAAAACTACAGACGGGATGTCACCCTTTATTATATATACGCGAATTCGACCTTATATATCTCAGACGTTCTGCCGAAGTGCTATGCATAATACATTACGGGTTTCGCGCAGGCGCAGTACGTTCTGCCGACATGCTTGTCATGTTCCCACTGTTCAATGAGTAGCTTAATCGGGCTGGTCAGGTTAATTTCCTTTAACATAGTCAAACACACGCGCCGGATTTGCGTCCGGACATCTGTCCAGTGGAGATGAGAAGGATATGCACTCGTTATGGACCACTTTGACACCACAATGCGACCTGGAGAAGGCGGCTCACATGATCCTCTGAGGTTGGCAGGTAGAATACTTGAAGTGTCAACACAAAACTTTACCTGAAAAAGCTTGTGTCGGTTTTTGATAATCTACAAGGCTGCAGAATTTCTAGGCCGAAAATCTGTGAACATTTTGCATGGAATCTACGGAAGTGACATGGTTGCTGTTGTAGTGTAGAAATTATGTATTCTCAGGTTTAACTGAAGCTGTTGGAAAAAGGCTTTAAAAGGGTCTTTGAAAAAGCAGCTCACATTCGCAGTTTGCGGATCCTGCGGGCGCAGTCATGGTGGAGGGGCAGGCTGCCACGCACTCAAAGTCTCCCACGGACCCTTCCATGTACGGGAACGGCACCTTCATGTTCACGCACGCGATGCAGTCCTGGGGGTCGTCCGAACCGGTGGTGCGGCAGCCTGAGGAGGAAATTACCACCGCTTATTGCAAATGAGAATAACTGAACTCAATTTAAATCAACAAAATGCCACACCTGAACCAACTTTTTCGGTACTGGTTACTGCTGCAATGGGAAATTCTGTAATATAAACGTGCGCCTGTATCACTTGTATGTAATTTCTGTTTTACCTTCGCACTCCTCGTGGCACACCTGGATGCACCTTACCTGTGTGTGGCGCAGGTGTGCGTGTCACCTGTGTGTGCTTTACCTGTGTGTTGCGCAGGTGTGCATGTCACCTGTTTGTGTCTCACCTTCGCACTCCTCATGGCACACCTGGATACACCTTACCTGTGTGTGGCGCAGGTGTGCGTGTCACCTCTGTGTGCTTTACCTGTGTGTTGCGCAGGTGTGCATGTCACCTGTTTGTGTCTCACCTTCGCACTGCTCGTGGCACACCTGGATGCACCTTACCTGTGTGTGGCGCAGGTGTGCGTGTCACCTGTTTATGTCTCACCTTCGCACTGCTCGTGGCACACCTGGATGCATCTGCTGCCGGACTTCCTGGTGCCCTCCCGGCAGACCAGGAACTCCCCAGGTGTGTTGTCCACCTGAGCCACGCCCATCAGCTTGACGGCGCTCGTGCCGCTGCCGAAGGCGTAGTACTGCACGGTCAGCACCTCCCGGAACTGGTAGTCCAGCCAGACGTGCGCGCGTTCCTACAGGAGAGGCGTTAATTGCCTTCGTCAAGAAGGGTATGTTTTCGGGGGCGTGTGTGTGTGTGTGTGTTATGGTACTGCACGGTCAGCACCTCCCGGAACTGGTAGTCCAGCCAGACGTGCGCGCGTTCCTACAGGAGAGGCGTTAATTGCCTTCGTCAAGAAGGGTATGTTTTCGGGGGCGTGTGTGTGTGTGTGTGTTATGGTACTGCACGGTCAGCACCTCCCGGAACTGGTAGTCCAGCCAGACGTGCGCACGTTCCTACAGGAGAAAAATTCATTTTGGACTTTCGCAAAATTTGTCTTCACTTATTTGCACATAAATCAATAGTTTGTGCTCATAAACCTGCAATTCTCCTGCAGTCTCTTAGTGTCACTGACGAAAGGTAGTGGATGCTACCTGAAACGTCTGACCGTTTCCAAAATCATATCCAGTTGCGTGAGTAACTTAGCCGGCCAGATTTTTTCCAGCGATCCGCGGTGCCTGGTAGAGGCTATGAGTAACTGTTTTTGGCGCAAAATTCTTTATCCTGATTGACGAGGCGTTAATGCATTAAAAAAAAGTGTATCAGAACCAAAACTCATATTTGACTTACATGTACTGTTACAATAAGCTCTTTTCGAGAAGCACAATGAACAGTGGACCACGGCTTAACGTCCCGTCCTAAGGACTGCGACCCTCTCCAGTAGCGTGCATGTCGGGTGAGCGACAACAGCCGGGATTCGAACTCCCAACCTCTTAGTCCAGAGGCAGGGTCGCTAACCACTGGACTACGCACGCTACTTGTACTATGCATTAAAAAGTGTATCAGAAGCAAAACTCTGCCATATTTGACTTACATGTACTGTTACAATAAGCTAGGCTGCCTGGTTAATGAAATTCCTGCCTAACCTCGTTATCAGGAGTCTTGCCGTACTGCACGGTTGTTGTTTGCGCCTCGACGTCCTCCGTGATGCAGACAAAGTAGGACTGGTACAGGGTGGCCGAGCCCAGACCCGTGGAGCCCTGCTCGAATTGAGTAACCGCCAGACGCATGGCCTGCACAAGCAGAAGAAGAAGAAGAACTTTATTGCACGACAGTTGTACATGGTACAATGTATGGCAAAGACTTTTGAAATCAGAAATAAAGAAAAGGAAAAGTTAACAGCCTCATGGCCTGCACAACGGCAACATTAGTGCCTTCAACAACATAGACTTTCTGTCAGATGGCTGAGGTTTACTGACGAAGGCCAAAACGTCAGTGGGTGTCTGAAAGAAAGTTCAAACCCTGATTCAGTAAGCAGTTTACCTTGTACCTTGGGTCGGGGGGAAAGTTCAAACCTTGATCCAGTAATCATAATGAGTTTACCTTGTAAACCGCCACGGCTCGTGGTGAGATCTCCAGGTGGATCCAGGTCTCGTGTTGATGCGGGATCCCGGCGAACACCACGTACATGTTTCCCTCTGTCGCCGCCGTGAAGTGGATGCACCGCCCGCCGCGCGTCGGGTCGATACGGTGGGAGTTGGACCACTTCAGGTTGCACGGCATGTCTCCCCTGGTCTCCCTGTACAACCCAACACAAAACAACCTCATCAGGACCACTTCAGGTTGCACGGCATGTCTCCCCTGGTCTCCCTGTACAACCCAACACAAAACAACCTCATCAGGACCACTTCAGGTTGCACGGCATGTCTCCCCTGGTCTCCCTGTACAACCTCATCAGGACCACTTCAGGTTGCAGGGCATGTCTTCCATGGTCTCCCTGTACAACCCAACACAAAACAACCTCATCAGGACCACTTCAGGTTGCACGGCATGTCTCCCCTGGTCTCCCTGTACAACCCAACACAAAACAACCTCATCAGGACCACTTCAGGTTGCACGGCATGTCTCCCCTGGTCTCCCTGTACAACCCAACACAAAACAACCTCGTCAGGACCACTTCAGGTTGCACGGCATGTCTCCCTGTACAACCCAACACAAAACAACCTCATCAGGACCACTTCAGGTTGCAGGGCATGTCTCCCCTGGTCTCCCTGTACAACCCAACACAAAACAACCTCGTCAGGACCACTTCAGGTTGCACGGCATGTCTCCCCTGGTCTCCCTGTACAACCCAACACAAAACAACCTCATCAGGACCACTTCAGGTTGCACGGCATGTCTCCCCTGGTCTCCCTGTACAACCCAACACAAAACAACCTCGTCAGGACCACTTCAGGTTGCACGGCATGTCTCCCTGTACAACCCAACACAAAACAACCTCATCAGGACCACTTCAGGTTGCAGGGCATGTCTCCCCTGGTCTCCCTGTACAACCCAACACAAAACAACCTCGTCAGGACCACTTCAGGTTGCACGGCATGTCTTCCCTGGTCTCCCTGTACAACCCAACACAAAACAACCTCATCAGAACCATGACGGTGGTCGATACCAGCTTCCAAATACATGATACATGATACATAGCACAGCACAAATGTGAGAGTTGCAGGGCTAGTACATATTTTCACAAGGGTGCCCTGAACATACATGAATAATACATAATCACAACACAAATATAAGAGTTGCAGAGTTTTTACGTATTTTCACAATGGTGCCCTATGAACGTGAATAATACATATTGACAACACAAATGCCAGAGTTGCAGAGTTGTTACGTACGTGGACTGACGGCTGAGCTTCTCCAGGAGGGACTTGTACTCCGCCCGGGCGATGGTCATGCCGTCCACCCAGTCAGGCAGGTCCGGGATGGCCGCTGATGACGCAGCAAAGTCCGCCTGCGTCACACTCAGCAGCCCCGAGTCTTCCTCGTACGTCATCACCAGACCGCCCACGCTGATCTGTTAGGCACAGAACTAGTCAGGCACAGAACTAGTCAGGCACAGAACTAGTTAGGCACGGGTCTGGGTACGATCTAATCAGGCACAGAACTAGTTAGGCACGGGTCTGGGTACGATCTAATCAGGCACAGAACTAGTTAGGCACGGGTATGGGTACGATCTAATCAGGCACAGAACTAGTTAGGCACGGGTCTGGGTACGATCTAAACTGGCACAGAACTAGTTAGGCACGGGTCTGGGTACGATCTAAACTGGCACAGAACTAGTTAGGCACGGGTCTGGGTACGATCTAAACTGGCACAGAACTAGTTAGGCACGGGTCTGGATAACAGTTTGAGGGTTATGTATGCTCCGTACCTTGTTCCTGGTGACGTCGCCACTGTTGCCGTTGTCGTGCCCGTCATACAGGTGCGGCGCGAAGCCCTTCCTGACCGTCAGCCACCTGTTGAACACGAACTTGACGTCCAGCGCGGCCTTGGCCGTGAGGAGGTTGGGGATGTTGTTGGGCATGTCGAAGATGACCGTGAACTCCTGGCCGCTGGTCATGTGCTGCCAGGTGGGCGAGCCCGCGTTGTCGTTGTTCAGAAGCGCCAACTCAGCAGTTTCACATCCGGGTTCTCCCGCAGGCACGGAGAAGTCGGAGCTGAGAAAAGGACCCTTCGGGCGGAAAAGGGCAGAGAACACACAGATATCAGTGAAGATGGCAGAGAAGTGTTTGCTGCCATCAGTGAAGATGGCAGAGTAAGTGTTTGCTGCCATCAGTGAAGATGGCAGAGTAAGTGTTTGCTGCCATCAGTGAAGATGGCAGAGTACGTGTTTGCTGCCATTCTTTTTCTTCTGTCTATGTCATCTTTTGCTGAAATTCATATCTAAAAGTATGGGCAAAAATAGTAGGGGCATGCCTCGGTGTGCGATGGTACAAATTCTACTGTCTGGGAGTTGGTGATTCACTACAAATCACCCGGACGGAGGCCTGGCGAACACCCACCTTGTATTAGCCACGCGGTGATTAACATCATCACCCCTTATATGCGCGAGCCGTAGCGAAGCCGCATTGCACAAGCATAGCTACTAGAAAAAGCATGATATCATGCTTCACCTCTGATGAGGATGCCTACTGACTGACTGACTGATGGGCAAAAATATGATACTGAAGTTTTATGATTGAATGAAAACATACCTCATACCTAAGTGGGGTCGTGTGGCGCAACGACAGAGTACTCGACTCGGAACCAAGAGGTCCCGGGTTCGAGTCCTGACATGCCACCGACCTTGTGCCCTTGGGAAAGGCACTTTACACGACTTTCCTCACTTGACTCAAGTGTAAATGAGTATCATATGTTAGGTGTGCACGCTATCAGCATACTTGCTGCCTAGTGCACACTTTGTATTGTTACAATTTCTGAATAAAATAAAAAAATACCTCTTCCAGATAAACAGCGTTAGCGTGCTGCAGAGCCAGCCTGCGGTTGGTGACCGCCTCCTGCAGGTCGTCCTGCGCAGCGAAGTCGCAGTAGCGGATTTCTGTGGTGGTGCTGGAGCTGTTCGCCACGGGCACCTCCTGGGAGTAGTAATGCCGGCCCGCCGCGTCCTGACTCAGCGAACTTCTGTGGGACAAAAGCCTCTTCATCAGCTTCGCAACACACACACGCACGCGCACACACACGGACGCACGCGCACACACACACGGACGCACGCACACAGTAATGCCGGCCCGCCGCGTCCTGGCTCAGCGAACTTCTGTGGGACAAAAGCCTCATCATCCAAACCCGCACACACACGCCCACACACACACACGCCCGTACACACACACACACACACACGGACGCACACACGCACACACAGTAATGCCGGCTCGCTGCACACACACAAATACACACATCGTGGGGTCGTGTGGCGACAGAGTACTCGACTCGGAACCAAGAGGTCCCGGGTTCGAGTCCTGACATGCTACCGACCTTGTGCCCTTGGGAAAGGCACTTTACACGACTTTCCTCACTTGACTCAGGTGTAAATGAGTATCATGTGTTAGGTGTGCACGCTATCAACATACTTGCTGCCTAGTGCACACTTTGTATTGTCACGTTACAATTTCTGAATAAATAAATAAATAAACACACACGCACGCACGCACACACGCACGCACGCACGCACGCACGCACGCACGCACGCACGCACGCACGCACCTTCCGAAGCAGCCGAAGTCCGTGATGCCGCTGGGGAAGAGCGAGTCCAGGTTCATGTCCAGCAGGTCCGGAATCGGCTGCATGGTGAACTCGAACGCCTTGGGGAACTCGTTAATGGATTCCAGCCACTCCTTGAGCAGGTTGCCGAAGCTGGTGGTGTAGAACTCCGTGATGGCAGCCGAGATCCTCTGGGATCCGCCCTGAGCCTTCAGAACTTCATTGCTGAACTCCATCCGGCTTCTGAACAGACACAATGTGGAGGCAAACCTGCATCAGGCACGGCACTCATGTGCAGTTCTGAAGCTTGCACACTGTTGCACAATATTTGCGATTTGCAATCTTATTAGTTGCAATTTATAGGTTCAAGACTTGCGTTGCACCCCAGCTCATCCTGATCTTAATGTAGTAACAAAACATAACAGTTTCATCATCATGGCCGCTCCTATACATCTGGCGACGATGTGGCCACCACTGCTTACCACTTTCTTCTGTAAACGCTAATGCCTGAGGTTAACGAGTAACGTAGACCAATAACATCTGATAACATTAATGCCTAAAGAATGGCTGTGCCCCACTGAAATGACTTCACCATTACAGAGCTGACATAGCCTGTTTTCATCAGTCCACGCGAAACATGAGACAGACTTACCGGGACGCCAGTTCTTCCGTAGACACCTCAGATGTGGTATCTTGGCTTTGTTCTCCTGTGGAACGTTCTTGCTCGTTCTTCGTCTCGTGTTCGTGAAACCAGCTGCTGGACTTGGTCTGTGTCTGCTGGGCGGTGTAGGTCGACAGGACCTTCTTAAAGTCGGTCTGGGCCGCCTGGGAGAAGCTCTGCTCGGAAACGTCTTCGGTCACCGCCTTTGTCTTGATGATCTTCAGCTGGCCGCCGAACTTGGCGGAGGTGATGCAGTGCGTGCCCCAGCGCTGGATGAACCATTCTGACGAGAGAAAATTCTTCACGTCAAACTTTGTCTTAAAGGGAGACGAGATCCTGTACCAGTAACCCCAATTTATATGTACATGTAGTACATAAGAACAAACAGAATAATAGACTGGAAAAAAATTAACAGTTGTCTGCAAGTAGCAGCCGACAGAAGAAGAAGTAACGTTACATGTCGTTCAGAATTGGTCTCTTGGCTTTGCACTAAGCAAGTTCGTTACAAACAACACAAGTGAATGAGAGTCTGTGAAAAGGGGAGGAATAAAATAACACATCTGTAACGACAAAAACACTTCCATATAAAAAAAAAGATTGTAGAAAAAAGGGAAGAAAAAGGCGAACACTGTGTCTATGTGTTCCTATCATTCATATCAACTCACGGTACTCCCTGTCAGCTCCTATGGAGAAGTAGGAAGTCGGCAGGTGCAGAAAGTCCCGTAGAAACGCCAAGTTCAGATCTTCGGGCTTGACGAAGTCCAGGAAGATTTCATACCTTATGAGTCGATACAACGAACGATAATTAATTAGATAGGAATTCTTCATGGTATTCTAGAAAGCATTTGTCAATGAGCTAACCTAACCTATTTGAGCACCTTGAACTTCTGAGAATTACCGGGAGGGCAACTTGTCAAGGTGCTGATACACATGATTTTCCTCCCTTTGTCCCCCACTTGTATATTTGTGAAGAATTCTAATAGATAATGGCAGGTGAAAGACTTACCTGAAGACGTTCATAATGGCAGATGTAAGACTTACCTGAAGACGTTCATAATGGCAGGTGTAAGACTTACCTGTAGACGTTCAGGTGTAAGACTTACCTGTAGACGTTGAGCTCCAGCATGGCCATGAAGGTCTGTGTGGAGGTTTGACTGAGGCCGCTGCTCTCCTGCGAGCTGGCCTCGAAGTTGGAGGACTGCCTGTCGAAGCCGCGCTGTGAGGAGGACCCGCCGCCGGCAGACCACACCAGGCCGAAGGCGCCGCCGCCCGCGCCGTGCCCCTGCGCCTTGTTCATCTCCTGCTGGAACATGGCCTTGGCTGACGTCACGGCAGACTTGTCCTCTAGGTACGCGCGGTACTCATTCATGGAGAGGAAGGTGTAGGTCTCCACGTCGGTGTCGTAGATGCCCTGCACCGTCATCTGGTCAGGCACGTGGAACTCCTTATAGCTGCAAGTCCAACAAATAGCTCTACTGTAAGTAGCAGAACTCTCACATAACACATAATCTATCTGACACCAGTCAAAGCATCTCTGCGTATCTTACGAGACTTCTTTTGTAGTAAACGTTAGTAGGGTCAGGTATCCTATATGGCCCTGATCAACTAATAAAATCAAATAGACCAACAAATCATTTCCAGACACCAATCCAAAATCTCCGCTGAAACGTAAATCCTGGACGGGGGTTCGCCTTAAAAACTTCTGTGGCTGCAGAAATAACTGATTGGCGCTCTCCTCAGGCCCGTTCCGTGCTTATTTTCTCGTGGACAGTGGAAGAAGTGCCTACCCTTGCAGCCCGTTGCAGGACCGCTGCACGAGGCTCTTCTTCCTGGAGTCGCTGGAGTACTCCCCCCGCCCGTCGAACCCGACTCCCAGGAAAGTCGCTCCGTCTATGATGTTCTGCGTGTAAACATAAACTCTTGGTTTGGTTCAAAATCTTCGATGGAAAACATTTCCTTGTAAGGCCTGTGACAATTAAACATCCAAGTTGGAAAGCTCGGTAACTTTGGTCTCCATGTCGGAGGCGTAGACCATTTAGTTGGTACACGTTGAAAATATTAGCTTTCTGAGGAAGATCTTTAGGCAACCTTAGCGAAAAAACTCTTGCGTACGTGTAAAGGTAAACTCTTAGTTTGGTTCAAAATCTTCAATGGAAAACATCGTGTGACAATTAGACATCCAATTTGGAAAGATCGGGAATTGTCCCGGTAGGTGCGGTTCTGGACACGACAGTATCACGCGAAAAACTTGCATGAAACGAAGACTTACAGCACAGGCCTCTATAGGGGTGAAGGCCTCGTAGCACGGGTCTCCCTCCGCGTAGTCGGTGCCGAAGCAGCCGTTCATCATGATGGGCCCGAGTCCGGACGGGTAGGCGAGCGCCCCGCCCAGCTCCGAGCTGTCCTGCTCCTCATCACTGAGAAACGGGAAGAACATTGCAGTCAAACATGTCATCTATTCACCGCCTTTCTTTAGCGGCGCATTCTGCTTCGTCGCACGTTCTGTTGCAGTAGGGTCATTACTTTTCCAGTGAGAATGACCTGGCCTTGAAGAGCTTGTGGTCTTTAAATAAATACTTTCCACTATTCCACACGAGTGAAAATGTTACATATTGCTTTTACTGCGTGTCCTAGCCTCCTGTGCAGACTCCGTGAGCGGGTGGCCGTTTTGATAATGCGTTTTGAAGTTCTTGGGCCGGCCAGAGAAGGTTTCAGACCCGATAGAAGGTTCGCCGGCTCGATAGAAGGTTCCTTTCCCGCCGTAGCTCACGGAGTCTGCACAGGAGGCTAGCGTGTCCGGTAAATACTGTGAAGGCTGCTCACTCGTCATCCACGTGGTCGAACGAGAGCGTGAGTTCCTGGCTGGCGGGCGCGAAGGTGTCTCCGGTGTTCGTGCCCCTGCCATGTACCAGTTTCAGCCTCGCCTGCACGGAGAACACGCTCAGAGTGAACAGCATCGCACGCACACAACTCCAGCTAGAGTAACCATGTCTTAGATAGCGCACCGGATATGGGACATACAAGACTTTGCAGGTTGGGGAGAGCCACACCCCACGCACGATAAAGAACCCACCACACCCTTCGAAAAAGAGTAGGGGCATGCCCCGGTGTGCGATGGTGCAAATTCTACAGTGACTGGCCTCAAGGTTAGCCCTTAATAATAGCCCCGTGCTATATAGTTGGGCAGCCTTGACTGTGTCTTCAGCCGAATAAATAAATAAATAAATAAAAGGTTGGGACATTCTATACGTCTATTTTGGCAAACATGTAAAATGCATCTTACCTCTTCGACGCCTTGGACACCGGCCAGGAGGTCCCCACTGCGCGAGAGAACTTCGTCGAACTCTTCGTCCGCCTTGTCGAACTGTCCGGAGAAGTAGTTCTCCAGGGAGCCGACCACCTTAGATAGATAGATAGATAGAATGGTTTATTCAGTTTAAAATCCCTTCCAGCCATCAGGCTGAATTGTGGATTTAATTACATATACATTAAATAATATTTGAGTTCATTTCGTAATTATTGCATATTTACAGATTTATGTGCCAGATTAATTATTCAAAGTTTCCATTACAAATTAATAAAACGGTAAAAACATTAATTTCTAGATGCACACTTCTTACGCAAACATTATACAAGTCTGGACGGTTCAGAGTCTAACAAAACTCTAACTGCTTCTCAAGCTTAAGGCGCAAGTCCATACTTCTTGTTAAAGTTTCTAACGACTTGTGTCTGATGCAACATTAACAGTCATTCACCTTCTCCTGGTGGTTCTCCACCACGCCCTCCGCGATCCGGTCGCCCAGCCGATCCACCACCTTGGCGGCCACGTCCTTGGCTGCGTCCGCCACGAAGGCGGGAACCGCTCGCTTCCCGCGGGCGGACCGGGCGTCTGCGGAGGGGAAAAACGGGATGGCAGCTTTACCATCTTTCCTCCATCTTATAAAGCTTCAGGTCAGTAACTAGGGAGATACGTGGTCCTGTAACCGTCTCATAAAGCTTCAGGTCAGTAACTAGAGAAATACGGGTCCTGTATCCGTTGTCAGGTCAGTAACTAGGGAGATACGGGGTCCTGTATCCGTTGTCAGGTCAGTAACTAGGAAGATACGGGGTCCTGTATCCGTTGTCAGGTCGGTAACTAGGAAGATACGGGGTCCTCTATCCGTTTTCAGGTCAGTAACTAGGGAGATACGTGGTCCCGTATCCGTTTTCAGGTCAGTAACTAGGGAGATACGGGTCCTGTATCCGTTATCAGGTCAGTAACTAGAGAAATACGGGTCCTGTATCCGTTGTCAGGTTAGGGAGATACGGGGTCCTGTATCCGTTGTCAGGTCAGTAACTAGGGAGATACGGGGTCCTGTATCTGTTTTCAGGTCAGTAACTAGGGAGATACGGGGTCCCGTGTCCGTTTTCAGGTCAGTAACTAGGGAGATACGGGTCCTGTATCCGTTATCAGGTGATTAACTCACCTGCCGCCGCCCCGCTGATGCCGGCGGTCACGCCGATCACGCACAGAACCAACTTCCACATCCTCCGCTAGTCGCCAGGTGCCTAGTCGGTCCGTAAAACGGTTGTCTGGGGTCCGTAAGACGGTTGTCTGGGTTCGTAAGACGGTTGTCTGGGGTCCTTAAGACGGTTGTCTGGGTTCGTAAGACGGTTGTCTGGGGTTCGTAAGACGGTTGTCTGGGTCCGTAAGACGGGACTGGGCAAGGTGTACGGCAGGTGCCGAGCTTGTCCGTATGAAGTCTGTCGGAGTTCGTCCGGGTCTGCCTCTTAACGGCCAGCTCAGTGGTACTTCTCTGACCGCTGATTGGTGGAAGGTGATATAACGTGTCCGCTGATTGGTGGAAGGTGATATAACGTGTCCGCTGATTGGTGCAATTTGATGCCATCACAACACGCGTGGGATCAGCCATAACATCATGATGTCATGTATCAGGAGATCCGGCCAGCGTGGAACCGCGGATCGAAAGGCGGGTCGATGTCCGCACAACTCCTACGCCTACACCCCCCCCACCCCCACCGCCCTAACTCTCTCCCGTTATCCCAGGGTGCGGTTTACCACGGACCACTAGCCTCCACCAGGCCTTCCTACGGGGGTACAAATCGTAGAATTCGGCAAAAGAAGGCCTAGGGAATAGCTGGTTAATAGATTCGGTCCGCAATAGCGCGGACAGTCAACCTCAAGGCGGCCAGACTCCCCTAGCAAATATCTCCCTATTATAGCCCGCGCAGTTAGTCTGGTAGAGACTAACGGACCACGGAGTTCTGTGTTATTCCTCATAGAAACTTTGTCCAAAAAGCTGCATGTGTAGCTTGAACATCACATGAAGCTGCTATCGAAACGCAGTCTCATGTTTGCAGAAGACATGGCGTTTCTGGTGAATATTACAAAAAAAGTGACACTCCCGTTTTACGTTGAAATGTGTCACGTGTGATATACATGTAGTTCCAACGTTAGACGCAATGTATACTTTATTTGCTGACCTCAACTATAACTGATAAGACGAATCTGCATACATAACCGTGTTGACGAGTGAAGGTAAAACAGTCTACCTTCTTGTTAGCTTAAGTTGAGGTTAAATTTTCTGTAATTTTGGGACATTTAGATGTACAACGTCCCTGAGACGGCAAGAGGCCTCGTGTGTTTCACGCAATATTGATTTACTGAATGTTTCCATAACCGGCATACAGACCGATTTGTTGACAGATCCTCCCGGGCAATGTTTAGATATAAAACAACAGTGTTTCAGTCATTTCAACAGTGTTTATAAGTATAAAATAACTTGTCCCCCAGCAGTGTGTATGCAGCACAACTCCAACCGGAGCTAAATTATCACATTAATTATCACTCAATTCAAATCAATTGTCACATTGCGCAATCTCGTTAGACTTGTCTGGTCTCCAGAAACAGCAGCGGAGAAAAAATAAAGTAATAATGAAGCAAGAGAGACGTCAGCCCTCTGATAGGGACAACAGATAATCTCTTAACAGATTATTTTGGTGGCTACAAGACAGTATCAAATTGGCAGGACAGTATCAAATTGGCAGGACAGTATGAAATTGGCAGGACAGTGTCAAATTGGCAGGACAGTATCAAATTGGCAGGACAGTATCAAATAGGCAAGACAGTATCAAATTGGCAGGACAGTATCAAATAGGCAAGACAGTATCAAATTGGCAGGGCAGTATCCATTATCAAAAAAAAAAAAAACGATTCCGGTACAAAAAAAGGAAAGCCTAATAAAAACGCCTAAAACCACGTCAAAAATAAGCAAACTCTGCTTGGAGAGTAGACTACAGACCTGTCGGCACCAGGGTGAATGAACGGACAGAGCGAGCGCATGTGGCCTTGGCTACTTTGGGCTGTGTATATTTCATACTTGTTTCCATAACTTACAGTCTGGTAGGTGTTTTGACAGATCTGTCTTACCTGTTGTAGTGTTAATAAACCCCTGTCATCCTAGAGCCGGACCCTAAACACAAGGTGATGGGCGAACACAAACAATATCAGTCACTAACAGTAAAACACACCACAAAGCAACACCATGTAGGAAAACTGTAGCCATCGAAGCCTCCAGATTCAAATTTGACTTTATAATCATACGAATCACCAAGATTACTGTACGCCTGCCTCATGTTAACATTGACTGCGAAATGAATCTTCCCCCATCGTACAGCCTTTCTGCCGCAGTCCTGCTGCAATCCTGGGGCAGTCTGGCGACTAGATTTAAACTAATGAGTCCCTCCAAGTTACCAAATGGCTGAAGCCCTGAAGCAGAGACAGGGCAGTGGCCGGTACCAGGGCCAGATCAATAACACCAGGGTGGGCTGTGTTTATGTCTGTGGTTAGATCCTGGCTGTGGGCTGTGGTTATGTCTGGTTAGATCCTGGCCCGTGTTTGATGTTGTTTTATCTCCACAGCCCTAACAACAAACATGCTGCAATTATCAATAAACAAGTTACAAAATGCTTGTTTATGTACCAAAGCCCAGGGCTAATAGATGATAGTTTTTGATAATGTCTTTTTAACATTGATATTCATTTTGGGTCTTTTGGGTCTTGCATTACGGTAATTTCAAACAGTCCCAACTGAGTGCCTGAGGCAGTGCTCGATCCCGTTATTGGGGAACCCAATGCAAGACAACCCAAGCAAACTGACTCTGCATGATGTACAAAATGACTAATAAACTGGCGGACTAACCAGCTACTAATTATAAGTATCTAATACTTACCCATAAAAGAACGAGAAATAGTCATGCCTTCAAGTACCAGAGTACCTAGGACTGAGGTGGGTTTTTTTTCCTAGAACTATTGTTGAGTGAAACTCGCTGCCACCAAGTACAGGTTGTTCAGTGTAATGGCCAGCTACTGCCTGCAAAGCTGGTGTGTTACACTGAAGGACATTTATACTGGGTATACAGATACAGAAGCTGGTGTGTTACGCCAAAGGGCGGTTATACCGGCTATACAGAAGCTGGTGTGTTACGCCGAAGGGCGGTTATACCGGCTATACAGATACAGAAGCTGGTGTGTTACACCAAAGGGCGGTTATACCGGCTATACAGAAGCTGGTGTGTTACGCCGAAGGGCGGTTATACCGGCTATACAGATACAGAAGCTGGTGTGTTACGCCGAAGGGCGGTTATACCGGCTATACAGATACTGAAGATGGTGTGTTATGCTGAAGGGCGGTTATACCGGCTATACAGATACAGAACCTGGTGTGTTACGTAAACTCTTGCCGATGCTCAAAGTGTACGTTATCACTCAGCAGGTTCTGATAAATGCTGTTTGTAGATTATCTATTAATGTTTCAACTGTTTGTACTGTTATCTGTATTGTTGTATGTACAGGATTTTCATTCTAGTGTCTTTCGGGGAGAGAAAACTTGCATTTAGGGATCTTCATCACCTACTTTGCCTCCCCAACAAACAAACAAACAAATCGAATCTCTACTGTCAGGACTTTGCTGCTGGTTTTCCCTTCCCCCCTCTGAGTTTCTGCCCCAGGGTGGCAGCCATGTCCCGGAACGGGGTGGGGGAGTCCCGGGGGGTGGGGGGGATGCCGCAGGCTTGCCGTAACCATGGCAACTTGAGGAGGATGTTTTGGGCTAGCCCGACAGCTGAAGACGACGTCCAATAGAGCACCATGGCCTGCAGGAAAGGAAAATAAACGGTAAAGAACGGCAGGAAGGGAAAATATGGAACAGAACAAGCTGCTACATTCTGCATGAACAACAGGACTGCTACAATGTAGCGTCACCAACATGAAAAATGTTACACTCAGTACAGATACATGGCACAGTAGAACACTCAGGGGACCATGTATCCTATTTTACCTTCATTTTCATTTTATTTGTTGTTTTCGCTGGTGCACATAGCAGCCCAGGTTGCCCAACTAGCGACAGTTGTTATTAAGGGTATCCAATCAGAAGGCCCATTGGATATTGATAATGAGGCTGATTATTGATCACGAGGCTGATTATTGGCCATTGGAAAAACAAAACACTTCGTACCGCTGGCATGTAGGCTGCCACCATCACCATGACAACGGACACGCCCCTGAAGAAGTTGGTGATGACTGTCTGAGTCCGAGTCTTGTCTGCCTGCTGCAGGCTGTGTATCTGGGGGGAGGGGAATACAGTCAGCAGCAGGGAACGTGCATGTGTGTATGCATGTGTGTGTGTCTGTGTGTGTATCTGTCTGTGTGTGTGTGTGTGTGTGCGTGTGTGTGTGTGTCTGTGTGTGTCTGTGTGTGTCTGTGTGCGTGTGTGTGTGTGTGTCTGTGTGTGTGTGTGTGTGTGTGTGTGTATGTGTGTGTGTGTGTGTCTGTGTGTGTGTCTGTGTGTGTCTGTGTGTGTGTCTGTGTGTGTGTCTGTGTGTGTCTGTGTGTGTGTATCTGTGCATGTGTGTGTCTGTGCGTGCGTGCGTGTGTGTGTATGTATGTGTGTGTGTGTGTTTGTGTGTGTGTGTGCGTGTGTGTCTGTCTGTCTGTTTATGTGTGTGTGTCTGTGTCTGTGTGTGTGTGCAGTTCCAAGTCTCCTCCATGGTGACTGGGTTAAGGGAACATGTATATACATGTGTGTGTCTGTCTGTGCGTGCACAGTTCCCACTCACCTCCACGATGACCAGGTTAATGGAACATGTACATGTGTGTGTGTCTGTCTGTGCGTGTGTGTGTGTCTGTCTGTCTGTCTGTCTGTGCGTGCGCAGTCCAACTCACCTCCACGATGACCAGGTTCAGGGAACATGTACATGTGTGTCTGTGTGTGTCTGTCTGTCTGTGTGTGCGTGTCTGTGCGTGTCTGTGCGTGCGCCGTTCCCACTCACCTCCACGATGACCAGGTTCAGGGTTCCCAGCAGGGCCGGCAACAGCAGGGTGGGGTCAGCGGCCGTCAGGTCAGTGAACCACAGGGCACCCTGGGATACCATGTCAGGCTGCAGGGTGGCTGCCAGGAGGAGGAACAAACCGGACATTAAGGTTCTCATCACTCAACAATCACCTGGAAAACAAATAACTGTGAGCTGCCTGATCTTTTACCTGCAAAGGTTTTATTTATGTTCGCCTGCCCGCTGTGTACAAAAGGTGGGCATGTCCAGGCCAGCAAGAAATTCAAAGTACCTGGGACGTCCCAGTTATGCATGCACCCCCCCCCCCATCAAGGCCTACCCCTGGTCTACTATCCCCCCCCCAGCCTACTGCACCCCCCCCCCCACGTACCTGCCCCCTGTACCCCCTGGAAGGTTCCCATCAGGTGCCTGAGAGCGAAGGACACACAGATGAACAGCGGCAGCTGGACCCCCCCCCCCCCCAGCCTACTGCACCCCCCTCCAACCCCCCACACACACGAACCTGCCCCCTGTACCCCCTGGAAGGTTCCCGTCAGGTGCCTCAGCGAGAAGGACACACAGATGAACAGCGGCAGCTGGAACCCCCCCCCCCCAGCCTACTGACCCCACACACCCACACACACCCCACGTACCTGCCCCCTGTACCCCCTGGAATGTGCCCGTCAGGTGCCTGAGAGAGAAGGACACACAGATGAACAGCGGCAGCTGGACCCACACCAGCAGTGTGCCCTTAAACGGGTGGCAGTTGTCTCGGATAAACAGGGACGTTCGGAACTCTCGCATCTACAGGGAAAACAGCAAAACATGTCGGCAGTGTGAACACCTCGGACTTCGGCTAATCTAGCAGCAAAATACTACATCATGAGGCCATCAGAAAATCTGACCATACAATGATATTGAAAGACATTTTTGAAAAGGACTTACAGTAAAGAAACTGTAAATCTGTCTAACAGGAAAACAGGAATAAAGAGAGTCTTTGTTTCTTATTGAGTACTAAAAGTTGTTTTTTATCCTCTCAATCATGTGACCTCTACTGAACTTTATTGGGTAGATCATTGAGGCAAAGTTTTCAGCTTGACCTCTGCTTCCACTGACCTTGACATTGAACTTCCTCCTCATCTGTTTTTCGGTCCAGCCCCGCTGATGTCCAGCGATCGACACCTGCCGGCGTAACGCGGCGGCGAAGCGTCCCAGCTCCGGCTGCAGCCGCTCCACCCGCGCGATCACGTGCGCCTGGTACACCGCCAGCGGGAACGTCAGGCCCAGCCGCAGCACGGCCGTCGTCATGACGATGGTCGCCCACCACGGCAGGCCGGTGTGGAGGTGCGCCTGTTCCAGAACCGTCATGGCCGCCTGCACCGGGGGAGACTCGGGGCCAAACATGTCCGCATACCAACCTGCCTGGGCGGGCGCTGCACCTGCTTCTGCAGACACCTGTGCTGCAGCAGCTGTAGACACTGTAGACACCTGTGCTGCGGCTGTAGACACCTGTGCTGCGGCTGTAGACACCTGCACTGCAGCTGCTTCTGTAGACACCTGTGCTGCACCTGCTTCTGTAGACACCTGTCTTCTACAAACCAGAAAGAACACATCCCTGGATGTCAGGCAGGGGATAGTCCTTGGGACAAAGGTTCCATTTCTTGAGAAACTGCTGGGTGATCTGAAGGACAGGTGAGGTCTCCTGGCACAGGTGTGAAAGTGAGTTACCTGTGTGGAGTCTTGTCTGGCAGGTAGGAGATGGGAACCATGCTGGGGTAACCCACAGCTCCTGGGGAGAAACGTTCTTGTCTTGTGGTGACTCCTTACGCACCTGAGATGTCTGAAGGTGCCGCGGCAGCCGGGATGCCACAGCCGTGACGTCAGAGCCTGCAGCTGAAAGGGAACATGTCAGAACCACAAGGCAAGGCACTCAATCTCAAGGTACTCTATAACATCAGAAATACAAATCCAGAAATATCACCCGACTTGTAACTCGGCACACCAGAAACCACAAGGCAAGGCGCTCAAACCTCTATAACATCAGAAATATAAATCCAGAAATATCATCCGACTTGTAACTCAACCTGCGGCACACCAGAAACCACTGACCTGACTACCTGTTTCGCTGCATACGATACGGTACGATTTCACCTTCGTTAATTAAGAAGGTTCACAAATAAGAGTGTGCATGCCCAGGGTCAAGACAGCCCATGAGATGTAATCCCTGACAGAAGGTATGAAATATTTGCACTTCTATGTTTTTATTTTGCATTTCCCCGTTATGAGGAGGCTATGGGATCCTCTGGAGGGCCTTCTTTTTTCACACTGGGCAGGCATTTGTGAATACTGGGTGTCATGGTGACGTCACAGCTGATGCCACTTTTATTATGCAGTAGATATGGACATTTGCTCAATGTGCATTTATCATTATAAATACATGTACTTGGGAAACTCGGCAGCTATTAAAATATTATTCTGATATTTTGATGCACACAACCAAGAGGTCTCTGAAATTGCAATGAAAAATATAACGTTACATGTTATAACGTTACATGATTATGTTGTATAAATAAATGAATAATACTAATAGATTATGAATGGTGTCTCGTGGCTGAGGTTACGCCCCCCTCCCACCCCTGCTCTTTCACAATAAAGAACAGTTTTACCTGAAAACCAGAACCGGGCCTGAATAACGGGCTAGCAGACATCGTGCAGACCAACTTGGGGATCTGGTAAAACCGGTCAACATTCAAAACATTTTTTATTTCAGCTATTATAGCTGAGAGTTTGGGTGGAATTATCCTAACTAAAAATCTCCCAGGGGGCAGCCATCTTGAAACCGCAACAAAACGCGTTAAAATCATATAACAAATAGTTTTTATCAGAAAATGAAGAAAAAAAATGAACAATGAATACCCGTAGTTAGTTATGACTTTTTGTGTGTTTTTGTTTCCATCGATGTCGACTATTGTTTTTTAAGTCACATATTGAGCGAACATTACGTTTTGCGTTTTGCCATGGCGGTACATGTAACCCTTGACCCCCATCTACACAGCAGGAAAATGAGGAGGAGGAGGCAGAATTCCGTGCCGATATTTGGCGCGGAGTAGAGATCCTTCATGGCTTCCCTTGCACCGCGGGATTTCCCGGCTCCGGGCAGGTCGCCCCAAACCTGCTGACGTGTTTGTTTGATCAGCCGCCGGCATGTTTGCCGCCACGCACGCCGGGTGAGTCAGAGGTCAGTCCGGAACAGGTTGGGCTAAAATAACGGGACCCAAAATAACGGGGCACCAGGCTGAGCCAGAGACTGAGCTGTGGGCAGCTAGAATTACTCTCCAAGCAGACGTTTAGGCTTCGGCTTATTTCCGACGTCTTTTATGCGTTTATATCGTGCCTTTTTTCTGTACCGGTATCCTTTCTTTCGCCAGCCAAACGGTGGTGTATGGGATACTGCCCTGCCAAAAGCTGTGTAAAATCCCAATCTGAATTCTGGGATACTGTCTTGTAGCAGACGAGTAAAAGATTGGTTTGATTTGATGTTGGTTGCTTCGAGAGGAGGCCAGACGTTCCGGGTTCGCCAGCGCTCTTATCCCTGAGCCAAATAGCCATGATAGCGGAGCTCTGTCACTGCCACCAAGTAAGGTAGGCCCATCTCAGCTCCAAGCAGATGTCAGGAGGATAAATCGTTAGGTTTCCCCAGCTGTGTCAAAAGCTTAGCCTCCCTCAACGTCTGCTTGGAAGAGTCATCTTAAATCCCCAGGTTTTAACACTGATTTCGGGTTAGATTGGGAAGATTTGGTGGGCCAGCACGTTCAGTGCAATTTACCTTGTTTTTTATACTTCACCCAAGGGAGTGAAAGAATGCTTTTGGCTGTCAGTTGTAGTGTGTGTGTGTCTGTCTGCCTGTGTCAGTTTCCACGATTCCCAATGCTCAACACACGGTCAACGCAGCATTGCGATCACAGCCGCTGCTCACAGCTGCTAGCTTTGTATGTTGAAGGATTGCAAAGCAGTATGGGTAAATGGCTGAAGCCTGCCGCCTCTGACTCAGCCTCGTTTGTATGGAAGTTTTCATGTTTCACATACATGTGTCTCCATGTATCCATCTGTCTGTAGAACCAGCTCAGTATAGCAAAGTAGTCTCTAAATGGTAGATCCTTATACAGTTCACGAATACTGATAGAGATGGTAGCACAGTTATTTGCATGGCTGGTTTTACATGTATGTGAATTTCATTTTGTTGACATTACAGCTTAACAAACTGCATGTTTGTTTGTTTGTTTGTTTGTGTGTACCAGGCCTGCGGTTTTGTCTAAACCTGCGACCATGTCACCTGAAGGAACCAGCCATTACACCTGCCACCTGACCAAGTTTGACTCACCTGTGGGCAACATGACAACCTGCCTATCTCCTGCATAGTGGCAACTTCTTAAGGATTACTACAGGTGAGAAACTGCTGCACAGGTGATAACATCTGTACAGGTGAGAAACTGCTGCACAGGTGATAATGTCTGTACAGGTGATAACAGCTGTACAGGTGAGAACGGCTGTACAGGTGAGAAACTGCTGCACAGGTGAGAACAGCATTACAGGTGAGAACATCTGTACAGGTGAGAAACTGCTGCACAGATGAGAACGACTACAGGTGAGAACAGCTGTACAGGTGAGATCAGCTGACAGGTGAGAAAAGCACACCTGACACCACCTGTGACAAAGGAAAGATGGGTACTTTTAGGCTGGTACATGTATTTTGTTTTTGACAATTCTTGATAATTGCACCAAACTGAAAAGCTCTGCAAGAAGTCAAAGTTGTACAAAGATGTTTTGCACTAAAGTCTGACCTTTAACCCCTACAGATTGCCACATTGACCCTTGCTTCGACTGCTGCACAGCTGACCTTTGCCCCAGCTTAAGACTGTGATGATAATGCGGGCAAAGCAATGGCTTCTGGCCGTGTCTCTGATGATGGCACTGCTTCTGCTGTACTACATGCACGCTGTGGGGGGGCCTGTCTTTACAAGGTTAGTACTACTGCTGTACTACTGCTGTACTACTGCTGTAGTACTGCTGTGCTACTGCTGTTCTACTGCTGTACTACTGCTGTACTACTGCTGTACTACTGCTGTACTACTGCTGTACTACTGCTGTACTACTGCTGTACTACTGCTGTACTACTGCTATAGTATTGCTGTACTACTGTTGTACTACTGCTGTACTACTGTTGTACTTCTGCTGTACTACTGCTGTACTACTGCTGTACTACTGTTGTACTTCTGCTGTACTACTGTACTATTGCTGTACTACTGCTGTACTATTATTACACCACTGCTGACTTGTTTGTTAGGTTGTTCTGGGCAGCAGACATGGACGCCTATCCTGAAGCCTATCCTGAAACCTGCATTCTCTTCAACAAATCTCGCCTGCTTGCCGAGCTCCTGGTTGCCCCGACAACCACACAGCAGCCAACCACAGTCCCCGTTAACGTCAGGACCCTCGGACAGGAGCTGCTGTTACCATGGCAACAGAACAGATCTGCTTCTCAACTTCTCATGTAAGGTTTTGACATGAACATAAAAGTGGCAAAGGTTTGAATTTAGCTCATATCAAATATAACCAGAACCGTGCCTTATCCAGAACCAATTTTGCTTTATCCAGAACCATGCCTTATCCAGAACCATGCTTTATCCAGGACCATGCTTTATCCAGAACCATGCTTAGGCATGGTTCTGGATAGTCCATGTGTATCCAGGACCATGCCTGGGGCAAATCTACGTTCTTGGATACACGGAAACTACCCGGAACCGTGCCTGATCCTAACCC
Organism: Branchiostoma floridae x Branchiostoma japonicum; assembly: GCA_013266295.2. NCBI lineage: Eukaryota > Metazoa > Chordata > Leptocardii > Amphioxiformes > Branchiostomatidae > Branchiostoma > Branchiostoma floridae x Branchiostoma japonicum. The sequence goes on from CM023837.1 coordinate 97,219, forward strand.
TAACCCATTCAGGCATAGAACTGGACAAGCACGGTTCTGGGTACAACAGCACTACAGAAATTTGGTCGTTACAGCCCTGAGGAATCAGGAAAAGGACAGACAAGAAGAACAACTCAATTTTGTACAAGGCAATTCTGATTTCCTTTGATTTACTAACTATTAAAACTCATCACTGTTCCGTTTCTCCTGTTCTATGGTTTGACTGTGACAGAATTTTTTTTCTCCATGCAGGGAGGAAATAAACAACTGCACCAGCACGGAGACCGAGGCCATTCTTACCCGGGCCAACACCCGAGCTGGGCAGAGCATACGCTACTATATCCAACACGAGAAAACCTACCTGGCTAACCGCATGTTCTACAACACACTACCCAAGGTAACTAAATACGCTACTATATCCAACACGAGAAAACCTACCTGGCTAGCCGCATGTTCTAAACCACATTACCCAGTAAGGACTTAGAGTTTCAGTCTCTAACTCTTCTCTGGGCTTTGCTAAGACTCTGCCTGTTTCTGTTGTCTTGAGGAGTCTTCTCTAAGACTCTGCCTGTTTCTTGTTGTCTTGAGGAGTCTCCTCTAAGACTCTGCATGTTTCTGCTGCCTTGAGGAGTCTCCTCTAAGACTCTGCCTGTTTCTTGTTGTCTTCAGGAGTCTCCGCTCCCCCAGACGCCGTACCGGCGCTGCAGCGTGGTGGGGAACGGTGCCGTGCTGCTCGGCCGTAGGTGTGGCCACGAGATCGACAAGGCAGACTTCGTCTTCAGGTGAGAACTTGTGACTCACCTGGATTCAGGTTAGAACTTCAGGTGTTAGCCAAAAGGCACAAAACCCTCTGTAGCTTTCCTACAGGATATTTGTTGTGTTAATTATATAAGTTAATCATTTCTGGATGTGGGATGTGAGGTATGTAGCGAAGTTTTCTACTCCTGTCTGGTATGTGATTTTATGCATTGATGTGGAACCACAGGAAGAATAGTAAACTGAAGCTGATTATGGATCCGAATAAAGTCAAAGTTTCATACTTCTGTCCGCAGGAGTAACCTGCCTCCTCTGACTGGCAACTTCACCTCGGACACCGGTCGGAAGGCCAACTGGACCACGGCTAACCCCATCTCACAGCTCAACTGGAGGTTTGTTCCCCCCTACAGTAGCCCTTACGATAACCCCCACTACAGTAACCCCCCACAGTAACCCCCCACTACAGTAGCCCCCCTACAGTAGCCCCTACAGTAACCCCCTACAGTAACCCCCTACAATAGCCCCTACAGTAACCCCCACAATAACCCCTACAGAAACCCCCTATAGACAGTTTTCCCGAAACTTTTTAGCTGTTTATTCCCACATGACCTGCCCTTTCTGGCCCCTGCCCTTTGCCCTTTGTGCCCAGGTTCAACCTGCTGAGTAACAAGCCTGCCCTTTGTGCCCAGGTTCAACCTGCTGAGTAACAAGCCTGCCCTTTGCCCTTTGTGCCCAGGTTCAACCTGCTGAGTAACAAGCCTGCCCTTTGCCCTTTGTGCCCAGGTTCAACCTGCTGAGTAACAAGCCTGCCCCTTGCCCTTTGTGCCCAGGTTCAACCTGCTGAGTAACAAGCCTGCCCAGAAGGAGAAGTTTGTGCGGCACGTGCGACAGTACAGCGGACTGCTCTGGGTCTCCGCCTTCGGGGTTAAAGCTGCTACAAGTATGGCACCAATCAATCTATCAATCAATCTCACGACTACCAATCAATCAATAGCTTTATTTCGAACAAGGACATTAGATAGGAACTTGACACCCTACAAAATCTAGATACAAGCAAGGACATTATACAAGATGTACAATGTCCTTCATAGAAGTATGAAATGTCCTTGTTCAACTCGATAACTCAGCACTTGTATATAGCAAGAGACTTTGTTGTGTCTCCATCCTGCATATCTGTTTATTTGTCAACAGCAACAACAACACAAAGACAGTTTGACCGACAGGCAACATTGCAGCCGTAATGGCTGAATTGCGAGGCTTGTTTACATGGCTACATGCATGTGTTATAAAAGGCTCTACGTTTTTTAAAAATCCGTTTAACACATACGTACTGATGTTTCCCTTTTTGCCTGCAGCGGTGTCGGTCCGAGCCCAGCGGGTTCTGCGGGAGAAGAGGCTGAGCTCGCTGGCCGTGGTGTACGGGAATCCTCGCCACTTTGCCGCCGTACGCGACTACTGGGCGTACAACGGGCTCAGCATGAGGCTGTCCACAGGTACGGCTACAGCTCAATTACACAGGGGGGTGCATGTGTGTGTGTGTGTGTGTGTGAGTGTGTGTGAGTGCGCACATGTATGTCTCTGTGTGTGTATATGTACATGCATGCATGTGTGAGTGTGAGTATGCATATGCAGGTGTGTACATGCATGCATGTGTGTGTGTGTGTGTGTGTGTGTGTGTGAGTGTGAGTGTGCATATACAGCTGTGTGTGTACATGCTTGTGTCAAATGTGTGTGAGTCTGACTGTGACACAGTGTCTGAATTCCCATGAACTGGACGGTGTGTTAACAGTTGTTACACCTGTCAGGTATCTACCTGACGACCATTGCCCTGACCACCTGTTGTTATACCTGTCAGGTATCTACCTGACGACCATTGCCCTGACCACCTGTGTTATACCTGTCAGGTATCTACCTGACGACCATTGCCCTGACCACCTGTGATGAGGTCCACCTGTTTGGCTTCTGGCCCTTCGACGTGAGCCACGCCGGAGAAAAACTCCTCTATCATTACTACGACAAGCCGGTAAGTCTTCTCACTATTTCTCACATGATCTATTTTGTCCAATCAGGACATAACTGCCTGTCATCCCCTGTTGTGATTGGTTGACACACAATCTCTTCTGACCAATCAGGATGTAAATGCCTGTGATTCCCCATTGTGATTGGTTGACACATGATCTCCTCTGACCAATCAGGACACAAAGATGAACCCGATCCTTGACCCCGCCTTCCTGCACAACCTGCCAAAGGAGTTCCTCAAGTTGGTGGAGCTGCACAGAAGGGGCGTTCTTAAGATCCACCTGGAGACGTGCCGGCAAGCTCCTTAAGATCCACCTGGAGACGTGCCGGCAAGCTCCTTAAGATCCACCTGGAGACGTGCCGGCAAGCTCCTTAAGATCCACCTGGAGACGTGCCGGCAAGCTCCTTAAGATCCACCTGAAGATGTCAGCAAACTTCTTAAGATCCACCTGGAGATGTCAGCAAACTTCTTAAGATTCACTTGTAGAAGTACTAGGAAATATTCAGGATCGAGTGATGGGACACTCAGCAAGATCAGTTGGTGTGTAACACTCCAGGACTTTAACTTTGCACACCTGCCACAAACTGTTGCACATACGGATCCCACCTGGCTGCCCATTGGGTTCAGTTTCAGTGCTACAGAGAAACTTGAATGGGCCTGTCAATGGTCAGATTACTGTGTAGATGTGTTTTATGTCTAGGGATGATTGAGTTCAATTAATTTGATGAACTTTTGTGCAAGAATTTTACTGTTCTATAAAGACAGTCTAAAGAGTGAAAGTGCATGGACCTCACGTGCTTCCCCGAGGGAAGACTGGGTCTGATAACTCAGAGGCACAAACGTAGTGAGGTAAAAATCATGTAACAACAACCCAGGGAACAAGATGTAAATATGATGTTTTACAGGAGAAATGTACAAAAACTATTTCTGGAATTGCAGTCATGTTTGCTGAGCAAATGTCTTATCAGGAAATGTACTTTTTCTGTACATGCCCAAATTAGGAAATGTACTTTTTCTGTACATGCCCAAATTAGGAAGTGTACTTTTCTGTACATGCCCAAATCAGGAAGTGTACTTTTCTGTACATGCCCAAATTAGGAAATGTACTTCCTGTACATTTTCAAACTCTACAACTTCTCACATTAAGTCCTCTCCATGCTGCATCTATAAATGTTTTAATGTACATAAAATCTAAGATTCAGGCCTGCAAAATTTTAACCAAAATGTTAACATTCATGTCTGTATAATATAATTATTGTACATGTCAAAGAAACCAAAAATATGTTGTAAAAGTTTGGAGAGTGGGAAGAAACAACGTTAGCCTCGAGTATCTGGAAATTTATTTAATGGATATTGAATATAACATTATGTATATATGTACAGAAGAAATGTTGCAAACTGTCTTTAATTTGGCAGTGACTCCACGGACAGTGTCAGTATTAGTAACATACCGTATACTGTTTCAGGCATATGATTATTTATTTATCTATTGAGATTTACCTCATTTGTGGAGGGATTGACATAACAGGTGACTATCACCCTTTCAAGTTGTCAAACCTGAGACCAGACTGTAAGGTTTGATCCACTCACACCGTGAAAGACCCCTACTCTTTTCGATAAGTGTGGTGAGATCTTTAGCGTCCTCAAGGTGTGGCTCTCCTTAAACAGGGGAACACCTTTAGTCACAGACCTTCCTGATCGCTATCAGTGATGATGATGAGTGCCAAATGTAACCATTAATGTAAGATGTGTCCACAGAACTGGTGTTGACTGATACTCAGGATATTATTCAAAAGGAATAAGTCATAATAAAAGTATTAACCTCATGGCATTGTCAACTGTCTTGCTTATAAAACAGAACTAGGAAATCGTTGAAGAGATTCATAAGTCACGTCAGATATTACAGCAGTTCTTAGAACATTCTTCAATCAGTGACTGTTTTTAAAGGTAAAAACACGTACCTCCAAATTTTCGATGTCAACTTCACATCTTGATCAGGGAGTGACCTTGTCTCGCGAGAACACGAGACTAGGTCGAGACTTGTGCCGGTCTTCTGGCCTCCCCCGCCTCCTTGCGAAGTAGGGGTAAATAGGACTTGGGCAGCTCCCAACCATCGTTACGATTCATCCCGGCCCGAATCAAGATGTACAGTTGACATCGAAAATTTGGAGGAACGTGTCTTTACCTTTAAAAACAGTCATTGATTGAAGAATGTTCTACCAAAAGAACTAGGAAAGTCTGATATCTTTGTGATGTACGAATCCTTTGCCGATGTGTGTATGAAGAAGTTTGGTTTGTTTAATTCTACTGTGACGTGACTTCAGCGGCAGTTCTCTACCGTCTCCTGTGGCAGCAGCACGAATACAAGCACGTCACGCCAGCAAGAACACTTACAGACAACTGAAACCAAAAACTAACGCTCTGAAAAAGACCTTTATGTACAGATCAATCTCATTCTGAAACTGTCGACATGTAAAATGTAAAATCTGCACCCAAAAGCAATTTCCGGCGGGAGCTACTTGTATGTGCAAATTGGAAAGAGTTGTATTTTTGTAAAGTTTGATCCGTCATGTATTTGTGTCTCTGTTAAAAAAATCTCTTTGAATAGCTTTGAAGACAAATGTGTATGAAGCTAATGGAGAAATAAAGTATCCAAGTAAGTCCGTCTGTCCACAAAGTCCTCCACCTCTGGCTGTCACAAGCCATTTGGCCGTTCGGCGCGAATATTAAATATTCCAAAAACATTATCTTATCCTGATCATGTGACATGACATTGTTAAATCACGAGACGATCACGCGCCCCACACGTGACCTTCTCAGCCGTCCACCGCGACCTTGACGTCTGTAAGAACCTTCTCCGCCAGGCCGCGGATCTCCCCCACCTGGCTCAGGCCCGGCTCGAACACGCCCAGGTTTTTGTCGAAGTTCAAAAGCGCTCTCTGACGGTCCGCCCAGTTATCGCAGTGCTCCCTCTCCACAAGCTCCCTGTCCGACTCCTTCTCCCCCACAATCCTTTGCAGGCTGAGCTGAAGTCTCGGCGCGCGGCTGGGGAAAGAACAGGGAAATCAGAGATGGCAGACTTCACCCCCTCACCCACACAACATGGCAGAGATGGCAGACTTCACCCCCTTACCCACACAACAAAGCAATCAGAGATGGCAGACTTCACCCCCTCACCCACACAACATGGCAGAGATGGCAGACTTCACCCCCTTACCCACACACAAGGCAATCAGAGATGGCAGACTTCACCCCCTAATTATGCAAATGCCTATATCGCACCAGTGTCAGTGACAACCTTACCTGATGATCTCCTTCAGAGCCAAGTTGAGGTTGGCGACCTCGGCCACGGCCTGCTGGACCTCGGGCGCGCTGACGTCGCCCTCGGGACACAGGGAGAAGGAATGTGCGCTGGAGAACATCACGTGGAACGTCGTGCCGCCTGTGGGCGGAAAAACAACACGTTTCCGTGAATAGTTTCACAGAGTTGTTCTGCACAGGCGAGCAGCTATAGCAGCGGTCCAATGGCTTACAGGCAAGCGGACACGAAATCAAGAAGTCACGGGTTCGATTCCTGGCACTCCTGCCATGACGTTGTGTTCTTAGGAAAGACACTTTACGCGATTTTCATTTAGATTTCATTTTTCTGAATTATATCTTCCGACCTGCGGTAGTTTGGCGGATACGCAGTAGAATATCATGAGAGCTCCGACCTGGTGAAATCGTTTGTTATGATCGTGCGATTCTTTTAATTTTTTTAATCAAATTCAACATTACCAGGAGCCTAATGTTACCATTGTTATCAATCAAGGGCGGCTCACACAAATCAAGATTCAAAATCAAACCAAACGCCCGTAATGTTCTGGAGAACACGTAGCTTTGACGTACTTTGTCTGCTGTTAATTTCCACAAGGCAGACCGAAAGGCTCTTGGCTTCGTCGCAGCCGAACAGCGCTTTGAACCGCTGGAGTCCTTCCAGCAGTTTCCGGTGCTCCTGCTGCAGTTCCGTCAGCAGCTGACAGGCGTCGCTGTACATCTCGTCCAAGTGCGGCACCTGCACGCGGAAGACCTGATGACCTTTCTGTTGTCCACGACTCGGAGGTTCTGCTGGGTGGAAAATGGAGAAAAAACATTTTTATTTCGGTTACGGGGAAGAAATGCTTCCACATGATGTAAACTGCTCGGGTTTCTTTCTTAGTGAATTAAACGAAGCACCAATAAACTCATTTTCACCGATTTCCCTCCATCTATCCATCCATCCTTCCATTCATCCATCCTTCCAACCAGCCAACCAAATAACCAATAAACCATCTAACGATTCAATCGGTCAGCCAAAGCGCCTCAAACAAACAAACAAACAAACAAACAAACAAACAAACAAACAAACAAACAAACAAACAAACAAGGCGGCCTGTAACAACCGGATTGCCACCCCCGCCTCACCTGCGTTCTGCTTTCGGACCCGTTTGCTGAATCTTACTGACGTCACGTGTGCGTCACTTCCGGTTCCGCCACGTGACAGAGGAGGCCCAGCGACCTTGCCTCGAAGCAGGGAGGTGTTCTACAGAGGGGAGGGGAGGACAGAAAGGCAAAGTTTGTACTTCTGTTCTACACGCAAAACAAAAACTCATCGGCCTTCCTCAGAATGACTGACCCAGTGTTCCGGCATTGGTCCGTTTGGACACGTGACTCCAGCAATAGGCCAAAGCTGCCTGTAAGTCTGTATCGCCCCCCGTCCCGCGGCCGATTGTGATTGTGTGATGGAGGGAGACTGTCCTTTTCACAAGTCTCCAGTCACCTCATTTTCTTTAGGCGAAGCTTTTCCGGGGCTTCTTTCTTTATACTTTTCTTTCTTCCTCTTTCCTTCGCCGTCGTTCCTTTTACTGTTTCATATATTTCATTGATTCGCTTTTACACAGAAAACGTGTTTTCTATGTTAGACGAAACATGTACTGAAATAATAATTGTATATCAGGCAATCAATAGTCGTAAACAAATCTCTCTTAGATACCTCGTTCGCCGCCCCCCTCCCCTCGCCTTCAGCCTCCCCGCCAAAACAGCAGCACAAAATCCGCATCTTCCTCCGGGCATGGGGCTCAAGGTCAACCCGCGGCCAAGGTCACCGCAGCCCGTCCGTTACGCTGTTCTTTGGTGACTCAGTGACCTCCTGGCTGCCTTGTTGGGCATGCGCGAGTTGGTCAAAGCTGTAAGTGTAAGTTATGCCAAGGTCAACCCGGTGCCGGCCGGACAGTTTAAACGAAAAGTATGATATAAAAGACAACAAAACACACGCAAAAAGTTTTTAAAAACTAATCATAAGCACTATTTATGTATACTCTTGAAACGAATTGTTTAGTTTTCGTTAATGCAAGCAGGCCGGGTGGGCCCCGGGCCTTAACATAAGACAAGAACTCAATGGTAACAGGGTATACTGCAATCTCAAGCAGATGTGGGGTGGGAGAGAATAACGTTTTCTGCCTGCCTGCGTGAGTTTTGCGCTGTCAGTTTAGAAAACGTCACGGCCTTCCACCTAACATCTGCTTGGAGATTAGAGTCTACCCTGCCCGGAGTTCACCTTTCGTCCCAGCAGCGCCGTCCGAAGTTTCAAAGTTCTTTCTTTCTCCTAAACGCCGAGATAGGACAAGTTGTGCTGAAGGTCAAGAATTACACAAATATCCCCTGCCCTGATAGTGGGAGGGTCCACGATTAAATCTAGTCTGATTTTTAAAAGTAAGTTCACAGCAAGAACGCCCGGTTACTACTTTGCCGAGCGGAAAAATAATAAACAAACAAATGAAAAAAGACTTTTACAAGTACAGCAGTAACTTGTGTCACACAAGCGATGTACGCTTGTAAGCTCACAACAGCTGACAACAACAGCGTCCATTCTTTTGGGCGCACATGTACAGAAAACAAAAATAAATAAATAAATAAACACGGCTTTCCACAAACAACTGTGTTCTGCCTGGCTGTCAGCTGATCTCGAGCTTCCGGGTTAGAATCAGATGTCTGACGTCATGACGTCATGTCCTTGTGTCATGTCTGTTCAAGCAGGCCGATCCCCAGTACTGTCTGCCGTACAGGTGAGAGAAACGCACACGGCGCACACCTGGCGGTTCTAACGGTTCCACCAGGTGTGTGACGGCGGCGATCATAGGTAGCTTACCTGCGCGTCTTCCCGGACGTTCCGACAGGTGAGAAGCCGGCTCACCTGCGTGCTTTCATCCGGCCGCGATGACGCAATCACCCCGGAGGCCTGCGCTGTCCGGAATAAGCCAGAGAATCCGGTAAGGTTTGAGACGCCGGGATTTTCCGGACACGGAAACTTTAGAAACTTCTGCTTGAAGTTTTCCAACCACCTGCCGGTCAAAGGTCACCACCAGGTGGTCACGTGCATGTGATCTCACGAGGGGTACGGACGAAACCATTCAATAACGGGGAGTACGTTTTTTATTTTGCTGTTTTAAGCAAAAATTAAACTATATCTTGGGTTTCAGATCAATTTTTTCACATAACGTTCTTTCTGCAGCATACACAGTACTGCAAGCTACACATGAATACACACTTGACAACATGAGCCAGTCAGAAATACACAGGTGACCACATGGGCAAGTCAGAAATAAACACCCGCCAAAACAATGGGCATTGTCTGTCTGATCTCCAAGCAGATGTGAGGGTCCAAGTTGTTTCTCCACATCTATCTCACCAGGTGTGTACGACTCATGGGGCCTTAAGTACGGCAGTACAACGCCGGAACTGTCGGGGTGACCCTGGGGTCATTTCCAACCTGCTAGTCCTGTCCAACTTTAACGCCCCACTGGAGTATCACATTAAGCTGTGTGTGGTTGTGGAGCTAGGGGCTTGTAGTCTGTATTTGGGGCACAAAGTTATAAAGGTCTTTATTCATTCATTCACTCCTTCCTTTGGGTCAGATTCTAATGTTAAGTTAACTAAATACATGTATGTAACCGATACGTTAAACTCAACTTGTTGATTTAACCATATGACTTATATGTACTTATTGTGTACGTCTTTGGTTAAAGAAAATGAAACCAGCTTTATGTGTCACCAATTTAGTTTCTTGGATTCATGGCTTTTTCTGTGATTTGAAAAAAAGAAGATAAAAATATTGTGTGTGACAATTGCCGACTGATTACTGTCAACAGTTGCAGTTCCTCACTTCCTAGTTTCGTATTTTCTTCAGCAATGAAAAAACATTACAATTCGTTGTTTGAAATGTTAACAAGCCTAGACTGTGAACTGGATGCCTGTTTTTCATTTTTGTGCAAAAATCCAAGAAACAAGGAATCAAACTGGCCTTACATCACTGTATGCAAGGCCTGCCCTTGGTGAAAACTACAGAAATCCTCTCGTCAACAGTCACACAAAAAACACCGACACTGAAATCTCTTCTGTTTTTTGTTTTTACTTGTGGTGACGTCTGATTACTGAAGAGTGGTTACAAACAGAACCTGGTGAGCTGTACATCCGACATTGATAAGTACCGTCTCCCCACAGCACAAACACAGGAGCAGAAAACGCACAGCCCGTCCCTACTGTACCGCCAGCAGAACCCGTGGAGAAGAATTTACAAACGAGACTTGAAGGCGGCGCCACACTTGCGGATCGTGAAAAAGCTGATGATCGACAGATGTTCCGGCTAAGGCGGCAGCAAAATTAGTACAATGTGAAAATCCACCCAGAAACCCCCGTCCGCGAAAGTGCCCCCCCCCCCATAAGACGCTGCCATTTTCCCGCAGGCTAGTCCGCATTCACCCCCTCCCTCCCCCCCACCGTAACCTGATACCCCTTAGCTGTGTCTGCACACTGCAGCCCCGACCTCTGACCCCTCTAACCTCTGTTGGCATGCAAACAACTTTCAACAGAACATTTAAAATTTCTCTGAGGTTTGGGAGGGACTTAATACTTTTACAAACATACTTGACCAAAACCTCTGCAGGCATGCAAACAACTTCCAACAGAACATCTAAAATTTCTCTCAGCTTTGGGAAGGATTTAAATACTTTTACAAACATATTTGACCAAAACGTTACATACTCTGTGCACTCCCTCCCTCCCCACATACACTATCCGCTTTAAAACAAATACAGCAAGGCATTGGGTGATACCATCGAACAGAAAGGGGTGGGAACACATAGTTATCAATTTACAAACAGAACGGCTCCAGAGGAAAGCGTGAAAAGTTGGGAAGCCTGACAGTCCGGCTTTCTGTTGGCCCTTTTTGCACCTCCAGGTTCTAAATATTCACAAACCTGCCTTATTGGTTTGACAGTTTTCAGCCAATCAGATCAGTGAATACCTCACTGCCCTCTGATTGGCCAAGAGCCAGTTTGGGTCCATATTTGGAAAAAAGATGGCATTTTTAATTAATTCTATTTTCTGTAATGAGGGACAAACTGTCCAAAAAGTGGTCACAATGGCCAGGTGGTCCTGATGTAGAGGTGGTCCCTAGTACAGGTTTGACTGTGTATCATTTACCAGGTGGTCCTTATACTGAGGTCGTTACTTGTACAGGCTTAACTGTGTATGAATGGCCAGGTGGTCCTTATACAGAGGTGGTAACTTGTACACTAGTACAGGTTTGACTGAAGATGTGAAAAGGGCGCTCAACAGGCCAGGCTGTCAGGGTGTGTAGCGGGTGAGGGTGGGAGGGGGGCGGCAGTGTGCAGGCGCCGGGCCGGGGGCGTTACATGGCGTATTTCTGGGTCCACTCCTTGGCCTGGGCGTTATATTTTGACTTGTCTGTTTTGTAAATCCGAGCGATGTCCGGCACCAGCGGGTCGTCTGGGTTCGGGTCGGTCAACAGCGAGCAGATCGACAGCAAAACTGGCGGGAAAAACAAACAAAAAAAGGATGAAATGGTTTTAAAAAGTCTTTCTGAAGGACAACTATGAAAACAATTCTTTATTGATTTTGGTGAACTATGACCTTATCTTTCGATACTGTGAGGGCTGGTGACCTATGAGTGACATGTGACCTTACCTTTTGATATTGAGGGCTGGTGACCTATGACCCGTGACCTTACCTTTTGATATTGTTAGGGCTGGTGACCTATGACCTGACCTTTTGATATTGTGAGGGCTGGTGACCTATGACCTGTGACCTTACCTTTTGATATTGTGAGGGCTGGCGACCACTGTGACCTCAAGATGTCTAGACAGATGCTGCCGTTACTATTAATGTTGGGGTGGTAGATTTTTGTTGTGAATTGCACCTGGAAAAGAGAGAAATATGCCTTAGTATTTATACAGCTCTACATTCCCTTTACCTTAAACTACTATACAAGACATCATGGGTGTCATCAGAGGAAAACATTCAGGACATTAAAAACTGCTACTATCATCTTACTATACACCAGGCTTCCTCAAAACCCCTTCTAGACCCTTACTCAGAAAACGTTTCTGCCCCAGTCTGTTCAAGTTTTTGGTTTGAACTGTTTGGTATGGTTTGTGGGGAAGTGTGTTTCTTACCTTGGGTGGTTTGAAGGGGTAGTCTGTGGGGAAGTGTGTGGGAAGTGTGTGGGGAGTGTGTGGGGAGTGTGTGGGGAAGTGTGGTTCTTACCTTGGGTGGTTTGAAGGGGTAGTCTGTGGGGAAGTGTATGTTCAAAAAGAACACCCCGCCTTGGTAGGGACTGTCAGCCTGTAATAGTTGAGACAAAAAAACATGGTAACAGATTAATAACAGATTAATAACAAACGCTAAGACAGAAACATTGACCACTAAAAATTCAACATTTAACTGCAGGGTTTCTGGCACATTGGCATTAACATTTGCAAGACGTTCGGAACCAAAAGTAAGAGTTCTGGTCTCATTCACGAGTTGTTTCCTAACAGAACTGTGGGGTACTTACCGGGCCCATGATGGTAGCCTGCCAGTGAAATACTGTGGAGAGAAAAACAACAAAACAAGAACAGTTGGAGTTTGCATGTTTGACAACACTTGAGAACATGTGCATGTGTTTGGAAACTTGTGCATATGTTTGGAAAAGTGTGCATGTGTTTGGAAACTTGTGCATATGTTTGGAAAAGTGTGCATGTGTTTGGAAACGTGTGCATATGTTTGGAAACGTGTGAATGTGTTTGGAAACGTGTGCATGTGTTTGAAAACGCGTGCATGTGTTTGAAAACGCGTGCATGTGTTTGAAAAAGCGTGCATGTGTTTGAAAAAGCGTGAATGTGTTTGGAAACGTGTGCATGTGTTTGAAAACGCGTAAATGTGTTTGGAAACGTGTGCAAGTGTTTGAAAACGTGTCCATGTGTTTGAAAACGTGTGCATGTGTTTAAAAAACGCGTGAATGTGTTTTAAAACGCGTGAATGTGTTTTAAAACGCGTGAATGTGTGTGAAAACGCGTGAATGTGTGTGAAAACGCGTGAATGTGTTTGAAAACGCGTGAATTTGTGTGAAAACATAAACTTACAGTCCTCTCCCGCTACTGGTCCGGCAGAACACTGTGCGGGGGGGTCCCGTCCCAGGTCCTGCAACTCCTGGGGGGGGGGGGGGGGGGTTAGGGGGGTGAACAAAGGAAACATGATTATTATATACACCAATGAAGGTTAGACATCCAGGTACATGGTGCATTATAAAGCTAGATAACTGTTAGAGACTTTATTATTATTTTGTTATTTGATTTATTTTGGTATTTTCCTTTTCAAACAAAAATAGCGACAAGAAAAAAATCTCCTGCCGCACAAAACCCTAATTTGGAAAATCAGTATGAAGGTGCTGCGATCGGAACACCACTGTTCCATTCTTTAGGGAAATCTGTAATATATCATATACAAACTTAAGACAGAACTAAGATAAGATGATACAGAGGAAATGTCCTTAAATGCCCCTGGTTTGAAGCACAATTTGCTCCTGTAGTTAGTGAGATACTGCTGTGCAGATAGCTGAACTGTACATACAGGCCTGGCCCTGTGAAGTTGAACCCTTACTTCTGAAATAGCAGAGTGTTAGCTCAGGGAACTCCCTCCAACCAGACATGGCTGGCACTCAAAAATGCACCCCAACGTTCCCAAGCATGTACGTACACACTGTACACGAATGGGCTGCTATGTTTAGGCTTATGAGAGGTTACAAATGTGCAGCTATGTTTAGCCTGACGTGGCATGGTCAGGTGGTCAGCGGCCCAACATGGCACGAGATGACTCGGGAGCTATAAATAGCAACAGCTCAGGACAATATGGCCACATCCACGGAATTCATCATTATCGATTGCGCCACTACATTTTTTTCATTTGCAAAAATAATAAATAGAAAATAAAAGTCACATTTAGCAGCTATTCAGGATGTGTCAACTCCAAAATGCTTATCAGTATAGCTAACATTAGTGTGACCCAGAATGGAGTCTGACATTGTCTTCTCAGAATACACCAGCGTGTGACGTGTGCAAAGGACACACCACAAAATCAATAAAGGAATGGCTTCACAGAAATGACAGCTGCCTTTTGAATTATTAAAAAGCACAATTAAAGCTTAAATCATTTCCCATGTTTGCATTATGAAGGATGTAGGATGATGTTTACACCTAATACAAGGCTTGCAGGGTTACTATAGTGAAATGTTGATGGCAAAAAAAGGACCAAAACATTTGTCTGATTTTACAACTCATCATGTATCACCAAAGATGACAGGTCATTAGCATATTGATGATGACTCATGCCGGATACGGTACGGGGTTAAGGTACAGGTTTGACTCCTCTTACATGTACAGGTACCAAGGTACTGGTACCCACGTAAACATACCAGTACAGAGGGTTAGATACTAGTACAGGTAGTTACACGTAAACTGGGTAAAGATATACTAGTACAGAGGTTTAGGTACTATTAGTACTGTACAGGTACAGTTTCACAAAAATACCAGTAGAGGTTTGGGTACTAGCACTGTACAGGTACAGTTACACAAAAATACCAGTACAGAGGTTTAGGTACTGCACTGGTACCCATGTAAAGATACCAGTACATGTAGTTACACGTAAATTGGGTATAGATATACCAGTACATAGGTTTAGGTACTAGTACAGGTACAGTTACATAGAGGTTCTTACTAAGGTTCAGGAACAGATATACGAGCACAGAGGTTTGGGTACAGATCTAGCATTATCATTATAGGAAAAATTAGACTTGTTAAAAGTTGTTACAATGACATACAGCACTTCTCTTCCTATCACTGTCTTTGCTTCTGTCATGCTTGGTTGTCTTTGGCGTAACAGTCTTGGGCACTACTGGGCACTCAGTACCATTTCTAAGTACAGTGTATATCATGTAACACGTCTGTTTTGTATGACCCCAGGAAGTATTATGATGTTTCTTTCTCCCACTAGCGATGTTTTCTTCCCTTTCTCGTGGCTCCAGTGTATACTAGCTCGGCTTCCTGTACCTGCCCCTGGGCAAAACCTGAGCTTACTGCACATCCCACCCACAACAAGACTGACGTCACGTCACTTCCTGTTTTCTGGGAAGCAAACACGACAGAGGTGGGAGGGGGGCACCGATCTGGCAACAA